>CM030187.1:6373235-6420377 GCA_017639675.1 Aplochiton taeniatus
CTGCAGAAGTCTTTGATACAGACCATAAAATGTTTGATAATTGTATTGCAAAGTAAATTTTTCTCAGTAAAACACTTGCATTTGCATTCAGGCAGCACACAACATTGGCTTGGCCATGGACACAAGCCAGGGTCTGCTAGTGCCCAATGTGAAGAACGTGCAAGTGCTGAGTGTCTTTGACATAGCTGTGGAGCTCAACCGCCTGCAGTCACTGGGAGCTGTTGGTCAACTGGGCACAACTGATCTCACACATGGCACTTTCACTCTCTCCAACATTGGTTCGGTGAGTAAATGTATTGAAAAAAATTTAGAATCACTCATTTACATCCTTAACTACAATGTCTTTGTTTTTTAAGGTTTCAGTTCTTAGAAAAACTTTAACATTTGGTATTGGTTTGTATTCAGATTGGAGGAACATATGCAAAGCCTGTGATCCTTCCTCCTGAGGTGGCAATAGGAGCATTGGGGAAGATCCAGGTTAGTGAATAATGGTCTTCAACAGAATATTAATAACACATTTAATTTCAAGGCCCCTTTCTAGACACATAAGGTCCCCATACATGGCATAGAAACACAGTTAAAACAATACAGTATATATACAATTTAAAATGCAGGGGTATCAAAAAAGGGAACACCATAAGAGGGCAGGGGTATAGTGTATATAAACAACATTGTCGTTGTTTGAATGTTGTTATAGTGTCAGACTGTGGGATGTGGGTTGGGTGAGAGTTCCAGAGTCTGGGAGCAGAGCAGCTGAATGCCTTGCACCCATGGTCTTGAGCCGAAAGTGGTGTGTGATCAGGAAGCCAGCTGAAGACGAGTGGGGGTGGGGGGTTGCACTCCTGGAGGAGGTTGAATAGGTAAGTTGGGGCCAGGCAACAAGGAGCTTTGTAGGTATGGATAAGTGTCTTAAAATCAATCTGGCATTGAACAGGGAGCAAGTGTAGCTTGATGTGAATGGGCGTCATGTGGTCACTGGACTTCTGTGCAGGTGATGATATGGGCAGCTGAATTTTGGACAAGTTGGAGCCTGTTCAGAAGTTTGATGGGGATTCCAGAGGGAACAGCATTGCAGTGGTAAATCCGGGAAGTGACAAAGGTTTGGATAATGAAGACTTGGACCATTATTTCAGTTTTGTTCCCTTTGAACCTCAGGAAATGTTTGGTCATCCAGCTCGTAATGTCCTGGAGGCAGTAGGTGAGGGACTTTGGCGAAAAGTCAGTGGTGGGTGTGAAGGTGGCCATCTTGAGGGTAGTAGGTAGGGTTCAGGGGGTAAGGGAGGCATTGGTCATTTCCATGATAAGAGGGGAGATGGACGGCAGGGAGGCTCTCACAAGGCGTGTAGGGAGGGGATCCAGCTGACAGGTGGTGGACCTGGACTTAAGGATGAGCTCTGAAATTGAGTTTTCCAAGTCTGTGGTGAATTCAGAATGCAGGGTTGCCAGTTGGGGTGGTAGACACAGTCGGCTGTTTGCGAATTTTGATGATCTTAGTGTTAATTGAAGAAATTCAGAAATACAGTACATTGTTCAGTAGAGATGTTGGGAGGGAGGGTAGATGGCTAATTGTTGAGAAGAGGACTTTCATATTGCCTTTCACATTACTTATGTGGTTGGCATAGTATGAGAGTCAATCATTGTAGTGGCTAACCAAGTCAGCAGAAGAGTGAGGGGTAGGACTGGGTGGGAGTTAATCAGGCTTATAAGATGAGTATGATTGATGTTACAAAAGAACATTGTAGCCCATGTACTTCCTGATAATTCTCTTTAATTGTGAAGA
The DNA here is from genome assembly GCA_017639675.1 of Aplochiton taeniatus. Taxonomy (NCBI): domain Eukaryota; kingdom Metazoa; phylum Chordata; class Actinopteri; order Galaxiiformes; family Galaxiidae; genus Aplochiton; species Aplochiton taeniatus. Next base: position 6,375,016 of record CM030187.1, read on the forward strand.
CTACTCAAAATAGACCCCACTTCTTGGAAATTAGCTACACAGGGGGAAATGAGCATTCACGTCAGTTTTTTTTTCCAGTAATCATATTTCCAACAGCAATTCACATGCAATTTTGACCGGACATTGGTATTAACTCAATACAATTTTACAGATAATCACATTCGCAATCACAATCGTCACATTCCAATCCATAAAAAGTTGTGTGCAATAAAATTGAATGATGCAGGGAAAATGTAAGGCTAACTGAAATGTATGAAATACTTGGTGAAGCCTTTGTTTGCAATGACAGCTTCAAGACGCTTGCTTTACGAAAATACTAGTCTCTCACTATGTTAATTCTGGATTTTGACCCATTCTTACACAGAGACAGTCTTTAAATCTTGGAAGATTCTGTGGGTGGTGGTGGTGTATCTTGATTTATCTTGATCTTCAGTTCCTTCCACAAATGTTCTATCGCTCCCTGTATGCCTGACATAAAGTCACATAGGGATCACATAGGGGTGAATTCCAAACAAAGGGAACAACAGGCAAAATACAAAAATATGCTATAGATCATGATTTATTGGGAGAAACCAAGCAATTCTATGTAAAATCAGTCATTCAGCACCCCCATGTGCAATGGAATGATCTTTGTTTTAAAACCGCTCAACTGATATTGGCAGTCGAGTGAGGTTCCTTTGATCGAATCCTCAAATAGTTGAGTATTTGTGGTCCCCCCTAATTTTTTTTTTTTTTTTATTTAAACAAAGTAATGAAACACTATTTGTCCTTTTTTATCTTAGATCCTCCCAAGGTTCAACTCAAGGGGTGAGGTGGTTAAGGCAAATATCATGAACATCAGCTGGTCAGCAGACCACAGAATTATTGATGGTGCTACCATGTGCCGCTTCTCCAACGTGATGAAGGATTATCTGGAAAATCCTGCAGCTATGGTGTTGGATTTGAAATAAACCTGTAGTCCTTATCAAAGCAAGTCAAGCTATGTAAATGAATACATCATGATATTTTTCAGATGGTCCATTACTGAATGTCTGCCCTGTCAGTCATGTTTGCTGAGTGTTGCAGCTTTGCCCCTCTAAATGTTTATTATTCATGTATGGATGCACATGTAATGGCCAAATCTTACTGTACACAGTACATTGTGTTAAATGAATTCATAATTTGTTTTGTTCAAATAAATCCTGAGCCTGTTGCCTTACTAGATTATGAGCTGCATTGGTGTATTGGGGGAAGGGAAATTACCCTTTCCTAGGTTGCAAGGTTTGATTTGTACTTTTTTCACTGAGTAATATTATAGGATATAGGAGGGACTGTATACGTGGATTAGAACACCTATCTAAAATGTTCTGTGTGGAAATTTTTTTTGCAATATATAATTCATAAAACGTATTTATGTATACGTTTTGGATGTAATGTGTTACTCCAAGTGAGTGTTGCTACTAAAAGCACTTATTTTCCACAACACATCACATTTTACATTTAAGACAACTTGTCTTTTAACCAATCTTACATACAATGAAATTGGAACTTCTCATCCGGGTTTGTACTTGCTTTAAGTGCTTGATATTTGTGCTTAGAAATTCAAGTACTGTAATACCTTCAAAGAAAATAAGAGGTTCTTGAAAGGTACTTGGAAAAAAAAAGTTCTTTACTTCAGGGGGAAACAATTCTGGTAACCCCACAATGTGTGAGTTGGGTCTAGTAACCCAGGGATGACATTTTTATAGGCCAATCCGGAAGATATCATCACCATGGGTTCACTTGAGAAAAAGCAAATGGGATTTCTACATGGATTTTAGATAATTGCTGAAAATAAGCTCTGTGGCTAGCAAAAGTTCATGATACTTACATGTTTGGTTCAGGGAGATAATCTTTACAAATGAGCACCTCTTTTATGATTTATTAAGAGTAAATTCAATTGACAGAAGCAGGGGCGGAGCTAAGGTCTCGGCGCAGAGGGGGCAGACCTATCAAACGGGTCCCTTGACATATTTTTTTTTTAAATGGGCATGTATGCCCAGCAGGAAAAAAAGCTAACATGAACTACAGGTCACATGACTTCAGTGTAAACGCCACAAAGCTTCCAACTTGTTGTTCGGTTTTGCGCGTTTACCCGGGACTTCTCTGTGGTTTCATTTCGCCACTTGTTACCAACCACCTTTTTAAAGATACGTTAAAGTTTAAAATACGTCAAAAATACACAAGTGGGGTATTTACTGACGCATGTTATTTGATAGAAAATAAGTTGAAAATCTCTAAAGCTTGTGTTCACCACAGACCTTATCAGGTATCTAAACAAAAACCCATAAAAAAAACTATTGACATTGAGACGAGGGAACAGGGCGCGACAATGCCAACACTTCCGGACTATGGCTGGGTTCCAATCCACAGTGTACTTCCACAGTATTCCCCTCCTCCATACTAAGGGAATGTCGGTTAAGGGAACCTTCCTTTACAAAATTCCTCCATTCGGAACACCCTGTAACGTCACACGGACATCACTTTCACAATGCGTTATCCTTGTAACGTCAACACCTTGGATACCTGTTGCCCGAACTGTGGACATTTTACACAACTGAAATGAAATATTGAACATGTATTGAAACAAAAACTGATAGGCCTACCATTACAAAACGTATACTATTGAAATATGTACGCTAACAAGATGTATGGTTTCATTCCGAATACATTCATTTTATGCAAATATTTAGGCTACAGATTACTAGGTAATATTATTTGTAAATTATTTACAGATTAGTATTATGTAATATCAAATGTAATGTCCTTGATGCACGAAATTAATGCCATCTCTTCACATATGTAGCTGCTTGACATCCAGTGAGGCGCAATGACTGATGCGTAATCTTATGGTCAACTTCCGGCAAACTGATGAACTACATAGTTCACAGTTCCGTTTGAACTGAGCATTCTTTGCTCCCAACGGTTTGGCATCGTACTTATAAGTCCCCCTCCCGTGAAAATCAAGTTTTGAAGGTTGTTAACATGTCCCTGTGGTGTTTTTCATGTGGTACAAGACATTTCAGGAGCCAAATAATGGCTGGGAATTTCTGCTTTGAAAATACAGTGCATCAAGGACGGTCTCAAACGGGCGAGTTCAGACAAGCCAGGTTTGTGACGTCACCTTTTTTTAAAAAAAAAAAGTGCCCAATTTTGGTCATGGGCGGGGTTCAAGGTGAGCAAGTATGTGCGGCGGCAGAGGAGAGGCTGGGGGCTGGGGGGGTATTCATATAGAGGAAGGCAGGGCGATACAGGCATTTTTAATGAGGCAGAAGGAGAAGATTACGCGTACATATTAAGGATTTTAACTAGGTAATTGAACATATTTTGCAGAAAGAAAAATAAGAGACATGATTTATATGTTTAAGCAGGACATTTTCAGTGTTTTATAAAATGATCGGAGGGGGACTTTAACATGGCCGAATACCCTGTGCAGTCCGCTTCCGTCACATATGCTTCACTAGCAAGGACCAAGCCACAACAGTATGTAGTTGAAAGTTTTAATGAATGTATGAGGTTAGCAGAGGGATGGCATCTGTTGTGTGTCCGGGTGGAGTGCTGACTGGGCGGAGGGAGACTCAGTGTCGGGGGTACCGTCTCGGCGTGTTCCGGCCTGAGCTTATTGTGAACCCCCCCGATTGAACCTAAATGAGACTGGGTGAGAAAAACACAGGGTTAGGAAGGGTAGAAAGGACTGGGATGAGGGATGGGTTGAATGGGATGAAGGGATGAGGGTAGGGTCGAATGGGATGAAGGGATGAGGGTAGGGTCGAATGGGATGAAGGGATGAGGGAATGCGGTTAGGGTTGAATGGGATGAGGGTATGAGGGTAGGGTTGAATGGGATGAAGGGAGGGGGGTGGGGGTCGAGAAATTCTGCAACAATCCTCAATGACTGAGGCTTAGTATATGAAGGCTTGATCGGTGATTAGGGGTGTGGGTGAGGCGTGGCCTTGCTCCCGCACCTTAGTTAACCAGTTAACTCCATTTCACTGGCAAGGAAAATGCCACAACAGTATGTAGTTGAAAGTTTTAATTAATGTATGAGGTTAGCAGAGGGATGGCATCTGTTGTGTGTCCGGGTGGAGTGCTGATGACTGGGCGGAGGGAGACTCAGTGTGGGTCTCTGGGTCTCTGTGGGTACTGTCTCGGCGTGTTCTGGCCCGACCTTGTTGTGGACCCCCAAAATTTAAAGCACTGAGTCGATCCTGCCGATGGTTATGTGTGAGCGGATGACCAGCGGCCGAGGATCTGGAGGTTGGTCTGACATGCCTGATTGGGCTACTGTAGAAGCAGTGCCAGTGGGAGAGGAATAGCTGGAGTTAGCGTTCAGGCGAGATGCCTGCTCTGTAGAGGATTGCATCATGTTTCGGGAATCAGAATTTCTCAGTGCGAAAGAGAAGGTGTTGTGATGATGCCTCGGCAGCGTACCGGGAGTCAAGTTATGGTTAGAGACTCACGTTGCTGAGATAGGTAAGCTTGGGGGAAGGAGATTCCCAGCTGGGCATTGTACTCCTCTGATGCAAGAGGTTTAAGGAATCGGAGGTGTGGATATTGAGATTGGATAGGCAGGGTTGCGAGATGGACTGTAGGCTGATGATGTCGGGGCAAATTCAGAGCACCTTGGGAAGCCAAGAAAACCAGAAGGAACATAGATTCCGGGCTCTAGTCAACCATGGGGATATGTAACCCAAACAGAGTCAACGGAGGCAGAGGCGGAGCAGGTCTGCCGTGAGTGGCAATCGTTTTGCTGTGGGAGAAGGTCCCGGTATCCACAAGACTTTGATTAGCCTGGAGACGTGAAAGTGGCAGGTATGACGAAACAGGAGGCTGGCGACTGATTCAGGAAGTTGACACCTGCTAAGTAGGTGTGGATGGTGGAGGTCTGGATATTTTGAATTGAGAGGGCATAGGTGATGAAAACTGATAGCAGGGAAATGACGGCTGGTATGTGGTGTGATAGCCCTTGAAGCAATACCGGCCCGTTCAATAGCGGGGAGAGCTTGGAGCGAGGCTGTTGAGGGTTGAATCTCGTGAAGCGTTTAACGGGTTCAGCCAGGGTGGAGCTAAATTAATATGGTGGCTGAGCCGTGGGAAGGAAATCGGAGTCTGGAGCCGAGAGCCTGAATCTCCATTGATGATCTCTAGTACTGCAGTGTTATAGAGTGAGCTAATATGACCTTCCTAGACCATTTGTGCCCCCAAAGGATGGCTGCAATGATCACAAAGGAACTCACACAGAGCGGATGAGGGAGAGATGGATTCGAACTCAGAGCCGAGCCGAAGCGGACCATCCCTCCCTTTACGGTGCGCCAAGGTGCCGTGCCAATCAATCTTTTGGTCGGCAGGTGTGGTCGGATCGTAAGGGCAGGCACTTGGGTGTTGGGGAAGGAAGGGAGGCGGGATGGGGAGGTGGAATAAGGAGGGCTCAGTTTGAAATGAAGGAGGAGGTGGCGGAACGGCTGTGTTAGCCCATGACTGTGCCGCTGCACGAATGGCGGACGAGGGCTGCTATATTGACCGTGAATGGGAGGGCGGAAGCCGCACGTTGAAAACAGCTGAGCAGTAGCTGTGCCACCGGAAGTGGCTGAGGGAAGGGTAGAGGAAGGGATGAAAGGTTGTGCGTGCTCGGGAGATTTGTGCGGTCAGAGAAACAAGGCTGAAACAGCCTGAGTCGGGTCATACACTGAGGAAGTAGGCACAGAGGATAATACGACCTGGCCCCCGGCAGGGGGAGCTGATGTGGCAGGCTGCAGCCGTGGAGGTCCGATGACGTCACTTGACGAGACGATTAAATGCACTATTATGCCAGAGCATTTATTGCGCATGCAGACAATGCATTGGGGTGTTAGGAATGAGGGGGGTCGAGGGGGAGTGGGAGGGAAGGGTGCGCTGCTTGGGAGTATTAAGCAGTCTGCGACTCCAGGGATGACAAGAAGGCTGCAACAGCCTTAGACAGGTCAGACATATTCAAATGCATTGACAGTACTTTCAGTGCAGCGACTGACCCATGGATGAAGTCTTTGATGTTTGGGAAGAAGGGGGGAAGGGGGAGGGGGGGGGGGGGGGGGGGGGGGTGATAGAGCACCTGTGGAGAAGCCCCATGAATTGCGGAATGGGTGGTGCGTGAGTTTTTTTTACCCATTATTATTATTCCTCTTGGTGCTGCTGTATTGGCCGTGAAATGGAGGGTGAGAGCAGGAGTAGGGTAGAGGAGGGATGACCCGATGCAGGTGCTCTGGAGTGTGGTGCAGCCTACTGGCACAGGGAGAAAAAGAAGGCTGCAACAGCCAGCGACAGTTAGGTACACGGGGGGGGGGGGGGGGGGGGGGGGGGGGGGGGGGGCTGATGTTGCAGGGTGTGGCGGTGGAGGAAGTGGAGGCCGGGTGGCGTCACATGTGATGACACTGGTTGACCCTGACGAGGAACCAAGGGCATAGTTCCGGCTTCTATTACACCAGTAAACATTTTCCGTATGAGTTTATGGTCTCAATTTCCAGTTTCAAGTCTCATCCAATACAGCATGATGTTCCTTTTGTAGATTACGGTTCTACAGTAAAATAGACCATTAGCAGGGTATGCCTTAGGGCATGGCTAACTTTTGATTGACACCCCGTGCTGCCACGATTGCGACGGGTGTAGCAATCAAGATGGCGAGATGGCCAAAATACTAGACTCAAGGCTTCAAACGGGAGTCCAGAAACCAGTGAGTGACGTCACGTTTAATATGTCCGCTCGTAATATACCATTAATGCGAGGAACCGAAGCCTGGAGGCTCGGGGTAGCCGCCCGAGGAGCATTAAATACTCTTGCTTCGATGTTGTGGTGGAAGGGAATGCCATTCCCTTTATAACTCGTCTGAAGCGGGTGACGATCCCGTCCCCAAAGTCGAGCTCCGTTTGTGGACGTGGATATGGTCGCAAGAGGAGGGCGCAGCTGGCTGTGTTTGATGATCGGGACCGTGCGCCGTGCATAGCGGGGAGAGCGTTGCTGTTTCCCTTGGTCCTGCCTGTTTCGGGCAGGTGCGCGGCCCTTGCTGATAAGAAAGAGGAGCCACAGCTTCACCGGGAGTCGGAGATAGCACGTTCAGTGATCGGGAATGACGATGACAGCGAGACTACGGTACGCTAACCACGGAAAGCAAGCGTCTCAGCAGCAGAGCCCGGCCGCATGCTGCTGGTTATTCCTTCTTGGAGGATTTGTCGCATATATCGTCATCGAGAAACTCCACGATAGAAATTCCGAGAACAAAGCAAGACAGGGACGTCTACGGTCGAGAGAGACAGAGCTCGGGTATCCTGCAACCGTCGAGAAATTCTGCAACAATCCTCAATGACTGAGGCTGGGTATATGAAGGCTTGATTGGTGATTAGGGGTGTGGTTGAGGCGTGGCCTTGCTCTCGAACCTTGGTTAACCAGTCAACTCCATTTGTAGCTCGTAGGGTGTGCTCAAAGTCGCACCAAAATATCTATACGTGACTACTGTACTCAGTCATCCTCCAGACCACGAGGAGTTAGAAACATTCTATTCTATTCTATTCTACTCCACATTGGTTATCATATGTTAGTCCACAGGGCTAATGTTACACTAATTCATGTTTGCTAACATTGTTGATTTTTGGGAAAAATGCAGCCTATAAGACAAGACCTTAAATCAACGCGTTATAAAGCTAGCTAGCTAAATTGGATCTTATTCATTCATTGTGTGCAATTTATAAGAGACTGGGAGGAAAATGTAAGCCTAATAATTTCAGACCCTGTCGCGGAATTTCTATGTCTCCGCACTCCAGTGAGATCGAAATAATGAAATACTTTGAGAAATAACGTCCGCTTGCTTTTAGTGGTTTTAATGGAGATGATTAAAAAAAGAACAGAGTTGCTATACAATATATTAACTACAAAGTAACAAAATAAAACTGATCAGATAAAAGGATATCCTAGCTGCAGCCTAAAGTCATACAAAAATGAGGATGTATGACTGGTGCGCACAAAATCACAATCCCCCTAACATCCCTTATATACACGTTTCCTTAGGAATGTTGATTTAGTGCAATTGCAGTCAGCATCTCCTGTCTTTACACAGGGCAATAAACTATGCCATCTGGCTGACCGGTCATAAAGTCTGACATCTTATTTACACCTAAACAGGAGAATACACAAATGGCTAAGCCCTTTATGATGGAACAGGAAACTGTTAGGTGAAGAGATTAACCCCAAGGGTTAAATCTAACTACAAAGGGAACTTTGTTTGTACTCATAGGAAAAAACACAGAGTAACATTTCATAGTTAAGGCTAAATTACATTTTTCCCATCACAACCCGCACATAATCAACGAATTAAAAAGAATCACACAGCATTAGTATGCCTGGGTTGTATGCAGTTTAATTCAAATGGACAGTTCAATGTTTTAGGAAAATCATTAAGGAGAAAAAAGCGGAATTGCGCTGAGATAAAATATTGAATCAAATGCAAAGTGGGTAAACGACAACATTCTACTTATTTTTATTTTTAATTTGTTTTTACTTTTCACTCACTTTGACTCTAATTTGTACTCTAATTGCCATTGAAAACATGTTCACAAAATGTTTTAGTTGTACACTGTCACTGTAACTATCAAGGTTACGTCCATTAGCGTAGTGTATACATGTAATAAGATCAAATAAGTAAACAATAAAGATTAACATTTTTGCTTATTAGTTATATATTTGTTTAGCTCACTGTCCCTGCGGTTGTGATTCGTTCGACGTTTTTTTCTCGCTCTCTTTAAATATAGTCCATTTTTAACGTCCTTGAAAAAGTAAAAAATGCTGCTGCCGTCTTTGAATTTTGTACACTTTATTGTCTGATCCTGATTGTCTGAGTATTTTGTGATCTGGATGGAATTTTTGATCATCGGTCTATAATCTGGGTAGAGAGCTTTCATCTGCTAAAACTGCTAGTTTCTCGTTGCTTAGTTGCAACGCGCTGTCAGTGTTTCAGTCTGCCGATTCTTTCCTCAATTATCCTCAACCTGCCTTTCCCCTGGAACACACCCACTCTCGGCTTGGATAAGTCATTTATAAAGTACTCTGCTGATGAATACAGAATACAAAATAATGTCTTCCAAGCTCCGTTAATGCTGCAGTGCAACGGGATTGTGCGCACTGGGTCTACTCACTAGCGTAGCGGAGATCTGCGTGGCTCCCCGCAAGGTTGAGACACGGGGCCTGTCACTTAGCTTTTCACATTCCATATATTGTAGGCCAAAATGACAGTAGCAACACGTTTTTTTTATTAACAAAGAAATAATTGGAAACAACATTGAAAACGATATTTCATGTTAGCTATCGAAAAGTATTTCTGATGGGCACGTGAAAGGAAATAAAATAGATCTGATTGATCTAACTTATTTACATAATTCTAGCAAGTCTCCTGGAATTCATTTGCGCAAAGTCCCGAATTATATCCTATCCAGATTTTTCGCACGATGACTTTTTATACTTGGGGTTGACAGCCCAGATAGTCTCTCGTGCGACACAGTGCTTCTTAGGCAAGTCTTAATTATTTAGAGTTTGGAAAAAGATCGCTCATCTGTGGCAACAGTTACGGGTATTGTTAAAAACAGTTTCATGCTGTAGCAACGTCTGGGACACTTGGCAGGATTAACTGGTGCTTAATAAAAAGAGCATGTGCAAGGAATTTTACTGAGCCGTGCTCAATTTCCTTCAACGCGGGTCGCAGCGCATTTCTCAAAGACAACAACTGTGTGGCAAACTCTGCTGACAACGTCTTTTGGAAATTAATGATGCTATATTGAAAAGCTGGCTATCTAGCTACTTACGCCCATCCATTCTTGCATAGCTTTTTAAGAAAAATACAGGCTCATTCTCCATTCGAAACTTAATTAAGACCACAACCCCATCTGACTCTCAAAATAAACATTTAACTCTGTTAGATAGCTTATCTTTGCTGGGTTGGTGTAATGTTACAAGGATGTACAGTGGGCCAAAAAGTATTTAGTCAGCCACTGATTGTGCAAGTTCTCCTACTTAGAAAGATGAGAGAGGTCTGTAATTTTCATCAGAGATCACATTGTAGGATTTTTTAAGAATTGATTTGTAAATTATGGCAGAAAATAAGTATTTGGTCAATAACAAAAGTTCAACTCAATACTTTGTAACATAACCTTTGTTGGCAATGACAGAGGTCAAACGTTTCCTGTAAGTCTTCACCAGGTTTGCACACACTGTAGCTGGTATTTTGGCCCATTCCTCCATGCAGATCTCCTCTAGAGCAGTCATGTTTTGGGGCTGTCGCTGGGCAACATGGACTTTCAACTCCCTCCCCAAATTTTCAATGGGGTTGAGGTCTGGAGACTGGCTAGGCCACTCCAGGACCTTGAAATGCTTTTTACGGAGCCACTCCTTCGTTGCCCGAGCGGTGTGTTTGGGATCATTGTCATGCTGGAAGACCCAGCCACGTTCCATCTTCAATGCTCTCACTGATGGAAGGAGGTTTTGGCTTCAAATCTCACAATACATGGCCCCGTTCATTCTTCCCTTAACACGGATCAGTCGTCCTGTCCCCTTTGCAGTAAAACAGCCTCAAAGCATGATGTTTCCACCCCCATGCTTCACAGTAGGTATGGTGTTCTTGGGATGCAACTCAGCATTCTTCTTCCTCCAAACACGACGAGTTGAGTTTTTACCCAAAAGTTCTATTTTGGTTTCATCTGACCACATGATATTCTCCCAATCCTCTTCTGGATCATCCATATGCTCTCTGGCAAGCCTGTCCTCGCTGGTATCGCTCCAGCAGAGGGTAGACGAGAAGCAGCAATGCTGGCCCTCGCCCGAAAGGCACAAATTAGTAAATCCCACCTCCTCCACAAGATCGTTATGGAGACGCCACAGCGCATGCGCCTCAAGAGCCGACGCCCCTTTGCCACACACGCCCAGGAACTGCTCCGCGCAACACCAACTCACACCTCCAAGGCCTCCTGGGTCAAGGCAAGATGGAGGGCCCAGTGGAAGGCAGCAGAAACATCAAGGCTTCAACTCTACATTAACGATCCCACGGATGTCCCTGGACAGCGCCTGCCCCGAAAGCAATGGACAACCCTTAACCGCCTGAAGACAGGCGTAGGACGCTTTGGTGCAGCAATGCAGAAATGGGGCCTCATGGACAGTGCCTACTGCGAATGCGGGGACCAGCTTCAAACTGTGGAACACATCATAAACAGCTGCCTCAAACACTGGCCAATGAATGCCAATCGTGGGCTAATTGACCTGGACGATGACACGCTGCCTCAACGGAGCTGAGGGTCTAAGGACATACGCCAGAAAAAGGTGACTTTAATATTCATGTGGACTGATGGCTGTGTTTTTACCAGGGATTTTCTATCTGCTGGAATGTTTTAATATTACCCAGTATGTTGATTTCCCTGCTCATGACAAGGGTCATATACTTGACCTTGTTTGTTCTAACAACATAACTCCTTCCAACCTGTCCGTATTCCATCTTCACATCTCTGACCATACGACTATACTGCCTGTCTGTCCACACCTCTGCGTAAACCCTCTGAACGGGCACCATCAGCTACAGAAAAAATTAAGGAATCAGTACAGCTGATCTGACAAATAGTCTCCACTCCATTCTCAGCCCTCACCCAAATATCTGTTCTGTTGTTCACCTGGTTCATCATTATGCTGCTAGGTGGTAAAATGTGCTGCCTATATCGTTGTGTCACTTGATTTGGCTTTGCTCTTAAAGAGAAATGTGTTTAGTGTTGCGATGTCAGAGTGGTTGTTGTTGTGAGTGATGTATTTCCGCAGGAATGTTGAAAGGGCTGTGTACAACAGTGGGTTAGCCAACTGAGAGTATTTCCTGATTGAGTTGGTGTGGAAACCACATGATCCGGCGCACATGGAGGGTTGTTGAGCTATGCCCAAGCCATCTGTAAACGTAGGCTACCTGTCCTGTAAATTCCACTACCGTATTTCTTGGCCAAAGAAATATTTGTTCTCTTCTTTTATTTTAAATGCACTAATGTTGTAAAGCGCTAACGGAAGGAAACTGGTATTGTCTTTTGCGCAATTTTGTAATTAGGATACGTTTTATTTTTGTACTCCTGATATTTCTCCTAGAGCAATAAAACTGACTCAGTATGAAATGAAACCCTCAGAATGAAACCCTGACTTGTAAGTTTGTTGAATTTCAAAATTAAGAGAAGGTTCAGCTTTTAGCCCCATTACAATTACAACAAAGAGGTCTCACTAAACCTGGATACACTGGCTCCCGTGGTAGTCTCATTTTCAATCCCAGCGCTCTGGTACACACCCGAACTTTGTGGCATGAAAGCTAGAGACCAATAACTTGAATGTCTGTACAAAAGATCTGGAGCCAAATGTGTAAACCATGTGTACAACAAAAAGGGTACTTATGCCACTTTCCATGCAGGTTTCCATGTGTATAAAAATCCACGGCCGGTGAGAATGTACATACTGGTACGCGTCTTTCACACTATGCATACATTATACCGTCTTTTGAGTCCAAGTAGTGTGATGTCGCGAGTTGGCAAGAAAAGGATAATACAAGTGTGAATTTGGCTGACCTTTTATTTAGAACTTTTTTCTTTCACTAGATTGTGTTCTATAGTTTAAAAAAACCTTCACTATGATTAAAATGTGTGTATATGTATACATGGTGATGAGTGAGCGGTTAAAAATGTATTAACCTTATTTTTGTTCTATCTAGAGTAAATATTTGTCACTGTGCATTATAATAATCATACAGACCATCTATATATAAATAAACAGATAAATAAATGATATTTATATAAATATAGATTATTATCTTAAAGGCTATTAATCCGCAAGAGTGCTGGGGTCCCCTCTCCTCCTCCAGTAGCTATAGCTGTGTGCAGTCATCCGCTTCTTGACCTCATGCTTGAAATCAGACCAATTTTTTTTCTCCTGCCATTAGACCTATTTAAATTTGTTGGTAATACCAGAGCTTAAGCTATCAAATAATATACATTTGCACAAGGCTGGATTATGCACCGGGCCAGTGGGGCCAGTGCCCCAGGGCCTCAGACTACAAGGGGGCCTCCAAGTCTCAGGCCGCGTGCGGTGCGTGGCCCAAGACTTCCGAAGGAAGTTGAAGCCCAGGGAGTATCAGTGCTTATAAGCTTGAGCTGACCACTAGGGCCCCTCAGCACTTACAATGTGAGGGCCCCCAGGCCACATGGTTAGAGAGTGAGCTGACCACTTGGGCCCCTTGGCGCCTGGGGCTTAAAGCGTGATCTTACCACCAGGGCCCCTCGGCCCATACCGTGTGAGGGCCCCCAGGACCCATGGCATTTACAGGGTGAGCTGACCACCAGGGCCCCTTATCACCGACAGTGTTAGGGCCCCCAGAACCCATGGCATTCAAACCGTGAGCTGAATACTAGGGCCCCTAGGCCCCTGGGTGCATACATCAACTGTAATACCTGGGCCCCTTGGTGCAAACAGTGCATTCTTAAAATGCAGTGTGTGCGCTGTGGAGTAGCATGTGCAAACACGTCTCAGCTCATTGTCACTTTTGTCAATTGAGTCAGACCTAGTCAGACAGTTCGATTTTGACGATTTAGGGGATGATTTTGCGAAGAGGAAGACAAGAAAGACACCAATATAGATGGGGGGCCTCCAAAAGACGTGTCCTGGGGTCTCAAGGGACCATGATCCGGCCCTGCATTTGCATCTGCCAATTTGATCAACCATTGTTTTTGTTTCAAGTTCATGTCGTGGATAAAAACATATAATTCAAAAATTAAAAAGACAAAGACTTAAGTCTGCACTTTATTGCCCAAATAACAAAGCTGAGGCCATTCGCAAAGGATCTGCCAAACCAGCCTTGGAATACAATTGATATACTTTTATGCCTTACATAACATGTTTTTTCTCTGTTTGGGGTTTTTCCATTAGGTCATACTGTATTGGTGGCAAATCATATTTTATTGACACTATATTAAAACATGTTTCCCTGAACCCCTTCCAGCTGGAGCACTCTAATTTTGTTAACAAAAGTACTGATGACCATAATATTAATATCTCAGCCGGCCAATCACATATTTTTATTCTGAAAACTGCCGGATACTACTGACAAAATTGGCTACAACCACATATATTTGGTTAAGAGGTTATCAGCGCGAACGGTCTGTGATACGTGCTGGCCCGTCAAGTATCAAATTCCTCATTTTACCTCAGAGGACAAGGGGTCACTGCGTTGGGAAAAGGCCCCGTGTATTTGATCTACGGCTTGAAAACTGAAGCACTTTTCCGAGGCAAGATTAGTTATATTTTTGACAAAACATTTTATTATACCACTAACTGTTATGCTTCTACATGTCAAGTCAATAAAACATTTCTTACTGTCAATGTTCACTTATCATATAATGAAAACATTTTTCCTTTGATGTTTGTCCCTTGCACATTTTTAAACGTCATACCATAAAATATTTCCCCTTCTATCAGTATCCCTTATGTTCCAATCATGACATGCAATAAAGTATCCACCATCTTATCAGTGCCTCTAGGATTCTCAAGGTCATTCGTACTGACTCTTTTGGCTTTTAATCGGTAGGACTTCAAATCATCAAATGACAAGTTTTGTGTTGGTGTGAAGTCTTAAATTGTAAATAGTGGGAATGGTCAGAAGGCTCGTGCATGTGCAAACAGTGTCAGGATAATTGAGGTGTCTGAGGAAAACACGTGGGAACATGTGGGATTTTAGAAATCTGACGAAAAGACTGCGTATGTATGTTCCCAGTTTTGGGTATACGCAGATTTCTACGCCCAAATATACACAGTTTTATACATTTGGCCTCTGGTCTTACTGTTCATGTTGAGGTCTACACAAAGCATATTCTCAATTACAAAGATGCACTTACTGGTGCCAAATCCCTTTACTACTCAAACATCATACGGAATGAACATGGTAAACCCAGAGCCTTTTTTTCAACGATCAACAAACTACTCCATGCGTTGGACAATTCTTCTCTCACTGTCTCTCCAGAGCTGTGACAGAAGTTCGAGTTTTCCAAAGTCACAATCTACCCCGCAGATCCAACAGCCCGACCCTACATCTTCCTCTCCAATATCACAAAGTATGCTATCTGGCCCTACGTTCTCTTCCAATTTTAATGCATTCTCTACCATGGAGGTACTCCTTATCACAGACCTAGTAAACTAGTCTACAACCTACCCCCTTGACCCCATGCCTAATACCCTGGTTAAGGCCGGCCTTCCTCCTATTTGCCCTCTGGTAGTCAAAATTGTCAATGCATGCCTTATCTCTGGCATTGTCCCTTCCCCTCTCAAAACTGCGCAATATTGAAGAAGCAAGGAGCTGACTCTGATAACCTGAACAACTATAGGCCTATTTCCAATCTGCCCTATCCTTGAGATGGTAGTGGTAGCCCAACTGCAACAATACATGGACTCTGAACTGAACTGTTTGAACCGCTTCCGTCTGGGTTCTGGGTTCCAAGCACAGTACCGAAACTGCCCTGGGTAGTTAATGACCATCCTCTGTGCCGCTGATGCCGGAAATATTTCCATCCTAATCCCTTCTGACCTTTCTGCAGCTTTTGATACAGTCTATCATCAAACCCTGTTAAGAGGATTAAAGAGCTCCCTAGGTTTACAGGTTTACAGGTTTACCCTTGAACTGGTTTCTTTCCTATCTGTTTGACAGACAACATTTGGTCTCTAGGAAATTGCTGTTTACCCCAGGCTCAGTATCTCAAGACTCAGTCCTAGGACCTTTACTTTTCACACACACACACACACACACACACACACACACACACACACACACACACATATATATATATATATATATATACATATATATATATATATATATATTATAGTGGAGCAGATAAGTTAGCATATGTAAGGTATTGCATTTAATGACGCATGAAGCATGAAACTCCTATGGCAAGCCGTTTTAACAATGAACCGCTAGACTGGATATATGTTACAGATATCCGTAATTCAATTCTTCATACTCAAACTGAACATTTCAGATTTCCACAATAACATTGATCCTATCCACAATTGTCATTTCAGATATCCACAACGTCATTCTTCCTAGGACAAATTACGTCACTTTTTGCTATTCATGACCATGCATGACCAGCCATGTATTGGGCTTTCAATTTCAGATATCCACATTGCATTTTTGATATCTAGAATGAACATTCTGGATATCTGCAATGGAATTCTTCCTAGGAAAAACTCCCATTTCAGATATCTACAATCCAATTGTTACTTGTCATCATTTTAATTTCAGATATCCAAAATGAAAAACCATTCTGGATATCCAAAATACCTTGTGACTAGGAAGAATTGAATTACAGAGAGCTGCAAAATATATCGATCTAGCTATTATTAAAACGGCCACTTATACTTTTTAAGGATTTAAAGATATCCTACATTTAGTTTTGACAATCAAAGTTGTAGGTATCTTAAAATACTATTTCTACTAGTAAGAATGTTATTGTGGATATCTTTGATTACCATTCTGACTAGTGAGAATACAATTTTGACCTGGAGAAATGCTATTATTCATATCTAAAATGTAATTACAGATAGGAGTGTGGTTCGATTAAATGTTAAAAGGGCTTGCCATAGTCTTCAGTATTTCTATAGACCATAAAGTTTATTTTCAGACGTGGAATCGTTTTATATATGACCTCTGAGACTAAGCAGAGGGCAGACAAACTTCAGGCTGTCAAATTTAAGGCCATTAAGGCAGACACTACAGGTGGATAGTGTAAAAAGATTTACTAATAGATATCACCATGAAACTTCCCTAGTTGATTACTTACATTACGTCAATCCTTTTTTGTATTACAATTTCAGAATTTTAAGTTTAAATATGTAAATGTGACATCTAAATATCCCACCGCTGTGAGTGAGTGCGCGCGCCCTTGTATGCGTGTGTTAAGCATATTTGGTCATATTTTAGATTATATCAAAGTGTAGATGATAATAAAGTAAACAAATTGACTAACTGCAACATATTTGGAGCAGGGGGTGCTGAGGGTTAAGGTACCCTCCCCATCTTCATCCAAACTAGATTTGTTTGGGGCTGGTATACCCAACTACTAAGTTATTCTAATTATTACATTTTTTACAGTAAAGTTATGAAGTGATTAACAGTTTACAACATTGTTCAGAACAAAGTAAAATGATGCACGTTTATAACACAAACCAAAACGAGAACCAATGAATCAAGTTTGTCAAAGCCCAACACTGTTGTCTAATTTTATGACTTACCCCATAAGCAATGCATGCGTGTAGGCAATCATTAAAACTCAAAACTAGCCTTACGCTCGGTGATTATGCCTTCATCAGTAGAAACGTCCAAAGTACCCCAAATGTCACTATACATGCAGTGTAATATGAGTCCGTCTCTTTTAAAATTGCGGCGATCAGCATTGCTAATTTGACACATTCAAAAAGGCTGCGCAGCAGTAGACTGCAAACGAAGTTGGTACATTTAGTCATGGTTGGGTTTTCAGATGTGATTGGCTAAGGTTATGACAGTTTTGAATAGGCTAACAAGGGTTTGGGATTTTAAAAAGACGGAGTATGTAGGCCTAGTAAAACCATAGAGGGAATGGACATTTTCTTTTAAAAACCTGGAGCGTGTGGGGGGGGTGTTGCAGCACCCTCAGCACCCCTACTTCCCGCACACACACACACACACACACACACACACACACACACACACACACACACACACACACACACACACACACACACATATATATATATATATATACATATATATATATATATATATATATTATAGTGGAGCAGATAAGTTAGCATATGTAAGGTATTGCATTTAATGACGCATGAAGCATGAAACTCCTATGGCAAGCCGTTTTAACAATGAACCGCTAGACTGGATATATGTTACAGATATCCGTAATTCAATTCTTCATACTCAAACTGAACATTTCAGATTTCCACAATAACATTGATCCTATCCACAATTGTCATTTCAGATATCCACAACGTCATTCTTCCTAGGACAAATTACGTCACTTTTTGCTATTCATGACCATGCATGACCAGCCATGTATTGGGCTTTCAATTTCAGATATCCACATTGCATTTTTGATATCTAGAATGAACATTCTGGATATCTGCAATGGAATTCTTCCTAGGAAAAACTCCCATTTCAGATATCTACAATCCAATTGTTACTTGTCATCATTTTAATTTCAGATATCCAAAATGAAAAACCATTCTGGATATCCAAAATACCTTGTGACTAGGAAGAATTGAATTACAGAGAGCTGCAAAATATATCGATCTAGCTATTATTAAAACGGCCACTTATACTTTTTAAGGATTTAAAGATATCCTACATTTAGTTTTGACAATCAAAGTTGTAGGTATCTTAAAATACTATTTCTACTAGTAAGAATGTTATTGTGGATATCTTTGATTACCATTCTGACTAGTGAGAATACAATTTTGACCTGGAGAAATGCTATTATTCATATCTAAAATGTAATTACAGATAGGAGTGTGGTTCGATTAAATGTTAAAAGGGCTTGCCATAGTCTTCAGTATTTCTATAGACCATAAAGTTTATTTTCAGACGTGGAATCGTTTTATATATGACCTCTGAGACTAAGCAGAGGGCAGACAAACTTCAGGCTGTCAAATTTAAGGCCATTAAGGCAGACACTACAGGTGGATAGTGTAAAAAGATTTACTAATAGATATCACCATGAAACTTCCCTAGTTGATTACTTACATTACGTCAATCCTTTTTTGTATTACAATTTCAGAATTTTAAGTTTAAATATGTAAATGTGACATCTAAATATCCCACCGCTGTGAGTGAGTGCGCGCGCCCTTGTATGCGTGTGTTAAGCATATTTGGTCATATTTTAGATTATATCAAAGTGTAGATGATAATAAAGTAAACAAATTGACTAACTGCAACATATTTGGAGCAGGGGGTGCTGAGGGTTAAGGTACCCTCCCCATCTTCATCCAAACTAGATTTGTTTGGGGCTGGTATACCCAACTACTAAGTTATTCTAATTATTACATTTTTTACAGTAAAGTTATGAAGTGATTAACAGTTTACAACATTGTTCAGAACAAAGTAAAATGATGCACGTTTATAACACAAACCAAAACGAGAACCAATGAATCAAGTTTGTCAAAGCCCAACACTGTTGTCTAATTTTATGACTTACCCCATAAGCAATGCATGCGTGTAGGCAATCATTAAAACTCAAAACTAGCCTTACGCTCGGTGATTATGCCTTCATCAGTAGAAACGTCCAAAGTACCCCAAATGTCACTATACATGCAGTGTAATATGAGTCCGTCTCTTTTAAAATTGCGGCGATCAGCATTGCTAATTTGACACATTCAAAAAGGCTGCGCAGCAGTAGACTGCAAACGAAGTTGGTACATTTAGTCATGGTTGGGTTTTCAGATGTGATTGGCTAAGGTTATGACAGTTTTGAATAGGCTAACAAGGGTTTGGGATTTTAAAAAGACGGAGTATGTAGGCCTAGTAAAACCATAGAGGGAATGGACATTTTCTTTTAAAAACCTGGAGCGTGTGGGGGGGGTGTTGCAGCACCCTCAGCACCCCTACTTCCCGCGGCAATGAACCGCAAACGGGCTACGACCACGTTATCCCACAGTACAAAACAAAAAGTATGGCCTTCACGCAGGGGTGTAACTTCAGCTGTTAAAGCCGGTGTGGTTGCACCAGGGCCCGCGAGGTTCATGGGGCCCGAAAAAATTGTGCGCTTGATATTGACATGTTGGTTTTGTTGCGACATTAAATCACCCCTGCGGTGGTTGTTTGTTGTTATAGTATTATTAGGGGTAGGGCTTTTTTATCTTATTAATATAGGCTTCATAATATGTGATGAGTGTCGTTTTATAATACATTTATTTAATTTAATTTCAAAGCACTGGTAGCCTAATTTATGAGGTACACATGGCCTATTTCATTTTCTTCTGGCAAAGCCTGCTAAAAAAGCGATTCGCATAAAGACTAGAATCCCGCCATACTAAACCTTTACGCAAAGACATTTAAATGAACACGGCTAATACATGGTCGGTAAGCGCTTCTCTCACATTCCCGGCGCAAGATGTTATTCGTCTGCTGGATACCAGAATGGTTGGCAGACCACGATACCCAGCTTGTTAAGAGGTGCCAATAATTTTGGCAGGTTAATTATTCATAAAAAAATATTATTACTCAATGAAAATTAAATACAAATTTCAATGATTGTATTAGGATAAAACAAATATATACTAGCTTTCCCATATGTTTGAGCACAAAATATAGCTTATTATCTGTCTTGTTTGTTTTTTACAGCATTTTTTGCTTCTTTTCATCGAGGGTGCCAATAATTCTGGTCCTGATGGTTCAGTATGGTTGACAAGAAACGTCAAAACAGAACTTGGAAAATTTGCTTTCAGTTTTTTACCCTCAGACTACAGAGCTCCGTAACTTTAACCTTGGAGTTTGGTAGTCTATTGTGTTCTTTCTTTTGTTCATGAAACTGTTATTCTTGTGTGCATCATACGTTTTGGCAAGTCGTGGGAAAGAATGGAATGCCAATGTCCAATATAAAACCAACTTTACCACAGTGTGGACAACAAGACAGAGAATAGTGCACTCATACGGGTAATGTAGGCTATACAATGAGCCTTTCCTACATTTTGTACATAATAATACGTTGGTTTTAATATTTCAAAATAATGCTGTTATAAATTACATTTGTAAGGGAGACCTTAATTGGCATTGGCTAACGTAGCATAGTCTTGCGTTTAAATGTGTGGAATTATTGAAGCTCAAACTAGACATCTGCGTTATTTTGCGATTGCTGTTATGAACACGTTGTCCTCTGTGGCAGGGGTGAATTGGCCATCGGGAAGTTTGTGGAGACGCCAAAACCACCCAAACTGTATTAGTGTTAAATGACGGCAAAAAAAAATTAAATGAATACAAATACAAATTCTGCTTGCGCCTTTTACAGGTGCTCGCATAAAGTGCCTCTCTGTTTCAAATTCGGCATTGAATCTTAGTCCCAGTAACATATACAACACTACTCGGTGGTAATTGAAACAAGTATGATAGTTGGGAAAATATTAACCTTCCGAATCCTCAGCCTCACCCGCCGCCCATGAGTGCACTATAGCAGACCCACATAGTTAAGCTCTAATTCTCCAGTATACTAATAGCTTGTGAATTCGTGGGCTAGTCTGTGGCATGAAATCCCCGGACTAAAACTTAGTCCTATTCGATCCGGCCCTGATAACTCCATCTAACTAGGCTAATAAACTTATCAAGAAAGAGCATGTGTAGTTATGAATTTCAATATAGTCATTGAATACATTTGTGCAAGAAGTGGAGTTTGCAGGTTTTCCAACAAGTGGCTAGGACTTGACTCAGTTGTGTAGACCTAGATGTCAGCTGCTGAGACTTAAGTCATGATATAAACAGATATTGATATTATTGTCTTAATGGTCTTTGGGTTCACCAACCATAGGAAAAAATATCTGTGGAAAACTGCTACTTCTGGTGATAATATACATAATTATATTGTTGGTTAAAATATTTGACATTAAACATGCAATAGGCCTTGCAGCACCCGATAATATAATAATTTCCTGATAATATAATAATGCCTGATAATGTAATACAATGTGCACTTAACTTGATTGTAAATGTAATAAAACCCAATAATGTAATAACTTGACCAATAATGTAATAAAATGTCCTGACTGATATTGTAATACAATTTTACCGATAATGTAATACCATAATTACATTATTGGGAATTTATTACACTTTCAGGTGGGTAATTTTTTTCCTAAACTGATAATGTAATACTTACAGATAATGTAATACTAGTTAATTTTCAGTCCAGAGTTCCACACGGGCAAAAATTCAGGGACATGCAACTACATCCTTGTCTTATTGATTAGGGATTAGGGCACCTAAATATGCCTTAAATGACACCTGACATTAACATACATCAGCCAGTCATAAATGTTTGTTCTACCTGGTCATATAGGGTTGTTATGTCCCTTTCAATGTCAAATGGACATCATCCTCTGTCAGTTGACATAGGTCAGTTGACATATACTGTCTTACTGATATGTTATGAGACTTTCTGCATCAAAATGACATAATACTTTGACATTTGACATGGTCATGCTGCGTTCTCCTCTTCTAACTATAAGGCGAGTAATCTCTGTATACATGTATGTTTATGTACATGTACATACTGTATGTACGTACACACGTACGTGTGTGTCTGTCCTTCAATTTGCTCCATGACACGTGTCGTGCCAATGTAGTTAACCCCAATAGAAAAAGTATCCCCTGGCCACAGGAGAGTGCATGCATTCAGCGAGGCTTAGCCTACATACAGTCTACATCTACATTAACACGTCACTGTATGAAGTTGAAATGGCACAGGTCTATTTATCAGGACCCAAGAATGTGCAGTGACGCGTGTTCCACTGGTTCTAGGTCCACTAGAGCTCCACTCAGACAAGGCGCTACACCGGGGCTAGGGGGGGCTATAGCCCTATCACAAATGTGCGCAGCCCCAGTTAAGCCCCCTCAAGCATTTTGGTATTGTATATAGCTATTTTATTAAACATTCTTTTCTTAGCACCCCACGTATTGGTCAAGCTCCCCTTTAGCCCTGGGAGAGAAAAAACCCTGCCGCCGTGCCTGGCCCCACCTAGTGGCAAAAATGATTCGCTGTTCGCTATATTATTTTAACTTAAGCGGTGCAGTTAGGTTAGATTTATTGGTTTCTTTATTTGCTCTATTGCTGTTGCTCCTTTAACACTAATTTCCCTCCAGGGAAATATTCTCATAATTTTGCAGCCTCAACCAACAGCAAAGAGGCGTGTGTAGTTGAGCAGATTTGGCTGCAATTGGTGTCACATTCTGAACTGCCTACATTTAGCACAAATTTTGCCTTCGCAGGCCTATTCACCTGCATTCGCATAGGTGTGACCGTGCCTTTATAGTTGCGATTGCTAGCTAGTGTTAAAAAAGCTTACTGCGAGGCTAAACATGACAGCGCAAGGTCCATCCATTTTCTTCTGCTTATCCGGGGCCGGGTCGCGGTGGCAGCAAAACCGCTAAAGGGAGGAGTCCAGGGGGCATCCTAATCAGATGTCCGAACAAGCAAGGAGCAGCGGTTCTACTCTGAGCTCCGCCCGGATGTCCGAGCTCCTTACCCTATCTCTAAGGGTGAGCCCCGTCTCCCTGCGTAGGAAACTCATTTTGGCCGCTTGTATCCGTGATCTCCTTCTTTCGGTCACTACCCAAAGCTCATGACCATAGGTGAGGGTTGGAACGTAGACCAACTGGTGAATCAAAAGCTTTGCCTTTCGGCTCATCTCCCTCTTTACCACCATGGTCCGCTATAACGCCCACATTACTGCTGATGCGGCACCCATCCGCCTGTCCATCTCACGCTCCATTTTGCCGTCACTCGTGAACAAGACCCCAAGATACTCTAACTCCTCTGTCTGGGGCAGTAGCACCCAATCCTCCGTTTTCCGGTAGAGAACCATGGCCTCAAACTTGGAAATGCTGACTCTCATCCAAACCATTTCCCACTCGGCTGCGAACCGCCCCAGTTCATGCTGAAGGTCACAGCTTGACGAGGCTAACAGAACCACATCATCTGCAAAGCAGAGCAGAGATGCAATTCTAAGTCCGCCAATCCGGACACTCACTCTCCCCGGCTGCGCCTTGAGATCCGGTCCATGAATATCACAAACAGAATCGGTGACAAGGGGCAGCCCTGGCGGAGTCCAACACCCACTGAGAACGTGTTTGACTTTGTGCCGAGACACAGCTCTCACTTTGGTTATATAGGGACCGGATGGCTTGTAACAGCGACCCCGGCACCCCGTACTCCCGCAGTACCCCCCACAGGACCCCCCGGTGGACACGGTCGAAAGCCTTCTCCAGGTCGACAAAACACATGTAGACTGGATGGGCAAACTCCCATGAACCCCCCAGCAGCCCTGCAAGGGTAAAGAGCTTGTCCTCTGTGCCACGGCCAGCACGGAATCCACATTACCCCTCCTGGATCTGAGGTTCGACAATCGGTCTGAGTCTCCTTTCCAGCACCCTGGAATAAACTATCCCGGGGAGGCTAAGCAGTGTGATACCCCGGTAATTGGAGCACACCCTTTTTAAAGATGGGTACCACCACCCCAGTCTGCCAATGGGGCTCTTGAGTATCCCCACACCTGCCCGGCGCCTCTCACCCTGGGCAACTCCGGGAAAGAAGAGAGTCCAGCCCATCTCACTTGACATAGAGGATAATGTCCATTTGGCATTGAAACTGACATAACAACCCTATATGACCAGGTAGAACAAACATTTATGACTGGTTATGTATGTTAATGTCAGGTGTCATTTAATGCATATGTAGGTGTCCCTAACCAACTCAATAAGACAAGGATGTAGTTGCATGTCCCTGAGTTTCTGCCCGTGTGGAACTCTAGACTGAAAATGAACTAGTATTACATTATCTGTAAGCATTACGTTATCGGTTTTGAAAAAAATTACCCACCTGAAAATGTAATAAATTCCCAATAATGTAATAAGGTATTACATTATCGGTAAAATTGTATTACAATATCAGTCAGGGTTTTATTACATTTACGATCAAGTTAAGTGCACATTTTATTACATTATCAGGCATTATTGCATTATCAGGACATTATTACATTATCGGGTGCTACAGGCCTACATGTTTCAAAATAGGTAGCTTTGTGAGTCTTTTATTGAATATATACACCATATTGTGCTTGGCAAGAAAATGTGTCAATACTACTTTTACACTGGTGATGGTACCCAGGCCCGCGGCAGCATGAAGTCACTGAGGGGGCAGTTAAAAATGGTGAGGGGGCAAAAAAGATTTTAAGTAAAACAATAGATTATAATCCCGCTATATTTCTGTTTTTATTTCATCCTGCATGGCAATATGGTAGGTTTTCACTAGATGCGAACAATTCCTTAAACTGAAAAAAAAAAATCCTTTGGATCCACTCAATTATATTATGTGCATTGGTCCCACATGACTAAAATGTGTAGTCTTAACATGAAATTACTCTTCAGATCTAAACAATTAATTTGCGTAAATTAAGATTATTTTACATGACTTACACGTTAGAACAACATGATTTAAACATGTTTGAACAACTTGATTCATTATCATATCAGTCCAACATGAGTTACTCATACAAATTGAAAATGATTTTTAAAATTTCAATGTATTTGTTTATGTGAAATTAATCTCTGCTATTTTGATCAGAAACAGACCAAAGACAATGATTTCACAATTAAGGATGCCTTTTATTACTTTTCAACAGAACATCAAACACCTTTAGGTTAATGCTACATGAGCTGACCACATTAGGCTGTAAGCTAATACATATGTAACACTGGCCATTATACATTTCAACATTTATTTAATACCTATTTTGTTCAAATAAAATTGATCATTTCTTCATTTATTTCATAAAAAATTTAGTTAAAACCAATGGGCCCTCATACCCTTCCTATAGTACTCTTAATTTGATTGCACTTTTGCTCTAAACCCTGTTTACATTTTGATCTTTTTGTGTTTCTCAAATGTAAAGATTTGTCATAAGAACCATATTCTTGTAAAAACACCGACATCATTTTGACGTTAGATAAGAAAAATAACAATGGCCTAATGGCAATGTTATGTCCTCTCTTAACACATTTATTGGGATTGAACACACTCATTTAAGTATTCGGGTATTTAAGTGTACACAATTGGCTCTAAGTCATCAAACATCTGTAAAAAAATGTGCCATTAAATGAACAGTACTACAAGAACTACATTTTAAAACTAAGGCAGCTATGCTGTGGTGCACATTATGTATTTTAGTAAGTGTAAATGCTCACGACGACGAACAACATTTCCATGCATACATATAAAACATAAATAAAAATGAAAATAATGATGGCCAAAGGACCATCGAAGGTGCTTCTCATCAATAAAGTTCCAATTTACTTTAACATCTTTATTGTCACTGCTTGAGCTTTGTTTGATTGTTTGTGTCCACCATATTTCATGACATTTTGCAGAACTTTGAATGTGCCCCACAGGGTAGCTCAAGTTGAGACCATATTTAAGTCCAAACATGACAATGGCCAAAGCTGCTGTTGAGCTCAGGAGAAGAAAGTATGATCATATCTTCAGTCTGAAGAGAGGAGTCATCAAGGTGGCAGGTAGTAACAGTGTAACCTGCTGAGCTGCGGGAGTAATCAAGAGGAGTGCTGAGGAATTTCTGACAGATGACTTTGAGTGTACCTTTGTATGTCATCTACAGAGGTCAAGTTTATGAGGTCATTATCAAACTCAGTATCCATGAATTGAAGCCTGAAGTTGCCTTGAATTCCGCACCGGGTCCTAATCTCATGTGTGAGATCACTCACAGATTCTGGAATTCCAGCTTGCAGCATAAGACTCTGGCAGTTATTCCCTCCTTGGATGAATTGGAGTTTAAGGGTCCAAATGGTTGGTCTGAGATAAGACAAACAAGACATATTGCATGTGTTAGTAACGGGTCAATTGCATTAGACAATCAAATTTGTTATGACCCAGCTCTTGGCTGTCAACATGATCACGAGTCAATTCAAAGGAATAACAAAGGGCTTTATTTTGGTAATAGTCAAAAACATAACTTAAAATTACCAGCCAAGCATAGCCTAAATATGATGAGACAGTAGTTCATTATTTATACTCACCAATGATAAGAGCCTTTAACTGCCTTACCTCCAACAAACACGGTGAAAGTCCTAAGGATAAAACAGAGTAATATGTAAGTTAAACATTGTGTGCACAATTATTGAATTGGACATTCAGCAATTACTGATTAAACAAACCGCATTTGTTCTTGAAGCAGTAGACTGTTGCAAGTAGTGACTTAAGTAAAACATTACATTTTTACATAAAAAATAATAAAAAATAATAATAAACTTGTGCAATTATCTGGTTTACCATAGGGCTAAACAGGTCAGTTACCAGTCATTATGATTAGGCTTCAGTGCCGTTAGGCTACTCATTGCAAAATGGTATAGAGTCAAATTGATGCAAAAATTATGCTGAAAAAATGTAAAACATAAAATCACGAATGTTTTTTTCTCACTTGTGTTTACGATTTCATTTTTTACGAGTACGATTCTCTTTTGGGGGTTTTGGCATTAATTTGATATGGACCGGGGTCAAGGGAAAGGGGACGACCTTGTTGGTCACTCTATGAATTCGTCATTGGTATACACCTTGTTTACGTCTTTGACTAAACAGCGTGCACTGTTCCTCATCATTTAAGCATGGCAAACCAACAGACATCCTTCTCAGGTAATTAGCCATCTATTAAACTTGTTATTGTAGATAATAAAGTGCCTAGTGATGGATTGCTGTTGAATATGCTAAAGTCAACAATTCAGTTCAGTCATATCCAATCCAATGTCTATTCACAATGTCTAGGCAAGTGAATACCGAAGGACTTAATGTAAAGTAAAAGTCTAGCTCTAGCCTATCATACCTTTAATTTAGTAGGTAGCTAATTAGCGAGCAAGCTAGCTCAGGTTACGTTAGCTATGGCTGTATGTGTGATTTGGCGTTAAAGTTTTGTATACTTAGTGGTAACGCCGTAACATATTACGCAAACTAATGATCCATTTGTGTTCACCAGCGAGAGTATGCTGATGTGGTTACTGCAGCGCATTCGCTTATATCTGCACTGACACAAACCCTGACACAAGGGGAGGGTCAGGTGCACCACACCCCAAGTCAGCCGCTTGGACAGAGAGGTCCTCAGAGTTCCCTCCCAATGCAGTCCCCTAGCGTAGGGCAGGAGATGGCCAGGTTTTTACATTAATATGCCATGTAATGGAGACTGCTTTTTAAATTTAGCCACCTAGCTGTTTATATGTGGTATGTTCATTGGTATGTTCCCCATACTTTCAGATCATTTCCTTCTCTATTCCGGAGGTAGACAACCTCTGGAAAGAGAAGGTTTTCAAATGCCCCCCAAAACCTCAGAGGACCACAAAGGCATGGAAGCCTTTCAGTTTCCAGGTTTACCTCTTAAGTAGCAAAACTGATCTCACCCCCACTCCTGCCAAGGAACTACAACTGATCCAA
Organism: Aplochiton taeniatus; assembly: GCA_017639675.1. Classification (NCBI taxonomy): domain Eukaryota; kingdom Metazoa; phylum Chordata; class Actinopteri; order Galaxiiformes; family Galaxiidae; genus Aplochiton; species Aplochiton taeniatus. The sequence continues at coordinate 6,403,289 of CM030187.1, forward strand.
GCAGGGCTTGGGAGAAGGTCCATTATCATGTCTGAGAACATGACCCATAGGGAGGTAAGGTTCTATACTTTTATTCTTTCTAACAGTAATATCTGCCATTTTTACCATCATCATTTGTTATGTTATCAGTTGCTGTCCAGAATTTTCCAATGCAATTTCTCAATATTCTGCTGCACAACTCATTCAACATGTCATAATCTAAAACATGAGGTACTACAGCTTGATCTTGTTTTTTGTTGTTTGTTATAGTTTTGGCATGGCCATGTATCAAATATGAAAATGGTGGCTTTAAAGGAGACTGTTATACAGCCATATACAAACACAGCTCATTCCCCCTATAATTTGCGTTAATTACCCTAGTTTACCAGTCTGCTATCTTCTGAATATCCCAAAATTGTATTATTGACCTACGGTGGATTGCTTCTTCAAAAGTCGTCAGGTGCAGTATACCATGTACACCAAGTGATAACATACAAGGTGAGAGATGTTAATGATCAACAGCTTAGTGTTGTTTTCTACATTTGCAGGGGGATGTGGAAAGAGACGCCTCTTGGTGGTCCCTCCAGAATCAGAGGGGTATACGGGGACAAGAATGCCTCTGGTTCTGGGAAAACTATGCTTTACATTGTCCCTCTGCAGGAAGAACTTGACCTGACTCCACTTCCTGATGATGCCATAGAGTTTTTTTTAAATGCCTAAAGCTCAATGCCATATGTGCAAAAAAAGCATGCCATTGCAGGTACTGGCTCTCCATATACAGGGCTGTTCCGAGTCCTTATCTTCATCTGTTGATGAAAGGGTAGGTAATTCATCTGTAGGCTGAATGTGTTTCGATCTCCAATTGAATCTTCGTGGATTTTTATGTAAAATTTTTGTAGCGGACTGTGAGACTATCTACTGTTATTTGGCAGGTTAATGAAACGGATGTCACATCTATATCTGAGAGGAAGGCAACGGGTAGTCAGCCACCAAAAAGCCAGTTTGATTTAAAAAGTTGTGGATGGTGGATATGCAAAACCGTTCAACTAGGGTTAGGTAACAGTTTTAATGGTACTATACCGAGTGTGTAATCTATCTTAATCCATTTTACCTCCATAGTACCTCGGTTTTCCGTAAGAGTTAGGGCCAAGCGATGATGTGCATGTCAGCATTGCCGTTCCAACGTTGTCTGGACAAATTGGATGCTCCAAGCATCAAGGGCATCACATGATTTGAAGGGGAATATCTCTGAAGTCCAGCTATGGATTTTTTTTATTTTTGGATCACAGCTCAATGAGACCTCCTTCTAGGTCCATACCGGTTTATTCTCCTCTATTATTATTTTTGTTTTTCAGCCTTCGCTCAATTTCCCGTGAGCTGCTACAGACTTGAAACTTTGCATGCAGGTAACCACTACTCGCAAACCAAAGATGATCCACATTGACCTCATAGTGGCGCTATAACAAATGGTCAAATTTAGAAGGCCATATCTCCTACACCATATGACTTAGAGTCACCAACTTTTGCTCCTAGGTCCATCTCCACATGCTGAACAAAAAAGCCTCTTGGGACCCCAAGGTGCACCTAGGACATTTTCCCACCATTTAGAATTTTGTGAAAAACACTTTTTGATATAACTTAACGTAACTTTTGATATGTTTGTCCAATCCACACCAAATGTGGTATGTAGCATCATTGGACCATGATATACAAATGGTGATGCCATAACACGTGACCACTACAAGTCTAAGTCAAAAACTAAGAAAAGATTGTGATTGGACCATTGCTTGGATGTGGCTTATCACAAAATTGGTTATAACTCAGTCAAACTCAGACCAATCCTCATGTAACGTTCTACACTGCATATAGGGGCTCCATGGATCATGCCAGCAAACCCATTTTCAAATCTGCCTTTTGGGGGCACTATAAATGTCACATTTTTATATATTTTGACGCTACTGAACAAATTGTAGGAAACGTCACATATTTGCTGTAGAGGAGAGTCTAATGCAATAACTAAGAGAAGATTAAGATTGGACCAATGGTTGGCCTTGTGAGCGTGGCTTATCACATATATCCTAATAACTCAGTCAATCTTTGTCCAATCCTAATTAAACTCGTTACACATCCTCTAGAGGCTTAATTGATCACATCAGCAAATCCATTGTCACATCTGCCTTTAGGGGGCGCTATAATGGCCACATATTGATATGTATTCATACCTGCTAGTCCCAAACCATAGATGAATCCCATTGCCCTCATGGTGGCGCTATAATGAGTGATCCATTTTGTAAACTTTGAAAGGCCGTATCTCAGACACCACATGACCTGGATTCAAGAAATTCTGTCCCTAGGTCAATCTCCCCATGATGAACAAAAACTCCCATTTCACAGCTAAGGATTAGTGCTCAGATCATTTTTTTATTAAAATATGAAATCGGTATTTTGCCTCACTGTAATGAATGGTGGTTCAATAGAAGAGATGACCATGTATTACACTAGGGAGACCGGGGTTCGATTCCAAGTTGGTGCCTAAGTATTTTATGAATTTGAGTACTAAATTATTTCTGCACCGGGTGACTAACAAAATCGTGAAAGTCACAATCCATCCCAATAAATAAATAAAATAAATGTGATCTAGCATGGGTAAATACAAAATATTAACAATACAACATGAAATTGTGGTCAATGCGGGAGTATTACAGTTTTTTTTCGATTGCATAAACACTCAAATCAAAAGTATTACACAATTATCAAAACCTTACACTCAAGGAGCAAAACCTCGTTTAGTGTTGCAAAACACTAAACACACTTGTGTACATTAGACACAGAAGTATATCATGATGTCACTTCCTTGCAATTCCAAAGCACTGACTGTCAAATTGCCACACCTATGAGCCAATTGGTTAAACACAGCCATCAAGTGAACATGATCGCTTAATTGTAGACACACCAATCAGGTTTAAGCACTATAAAAATGCAGCAGGTGAGTTCACCTGTCTTCAACCAAAATGGAAGGAGTCAGAAGAAGAAGAGTGAGGGTGAGAGGGGGAATCCACGGAGGAGGAGGAGGAGGTAGAGGAAGAGGCGGAGGCTGTGCCAGAGGTAGAGGCTGAGGTGGAGGTAGAGGAAGATCATTTACCGGTAACCACTACTCGCAAACCAAAGATGACCCACATTGACCTCATGGTGGCGCTACAACAAATGGTCAAATTTAAAAGGCCATATCTCCTACACCATATGACTTTTAGTCACCAAATTTTGCACGTAGGCCCATTTCCACATGATGAAAAAAAGTTGCATCTTGGGAATCCAAGGTCTGCCTGGGTCCGCCATTTTTAATTTTGTGAGAAACCTTTAAACCTATAGAACTTTTGATTCGTTTCACCAATCTGTTCCAAACTTGGTATGTACCATCAATGGACCATGATATGTAAACGTTGCATAGACCAGACCTACAGTCCAAAACACATGACCGCTATAAGCCAATTAAATTTGAAATGGCCGTAGATAATCACAAAACATTTTATATGTCATCACACTCAGTCGAATCATTATGAAACTTTTTTAGATACCTCTAGAGCAGGCCTGAGCAATTATTTTTAATTGAGGGCCAAATTAGAAAATATTGTTGCCATTGCGGGCCGGAATCATATTACAAGATGAAATACATCATACGCATACTGTGTTAAAAGATTTATCTCCTGTAAATCCCGTCCATATATCCTACTTATTTTACTTTTTTAAAATGTACAGAAATAAACCACATCCATGTTCTCCTTTTGGTAGGACCATTTAGGACCATGGACAGAACTCTTGTTAACAGGTGTGCACAAACACAAGAGAGCTCAATATTTAAACTACTGTTTGGGGATGTACTAAAATATCGGGGTAAAGTGTGGGTTAGGTTTTTACCGATTTCCTGCTGAGAAAAAAACAACGTATGGATTCAACAGCTAAAGTGAGTGTCTGACCTGGCCTGGACAAACCTTAATTTTTAGAGTTTAACAGTAAACCTTGGCCTGCGTATACCTCCCTTCCCTTGTCAGGGATAAAAACTACCAGCCTAGCTGTGGCATTTCCTAGAGGCCTATTCCTGCAAAAGTTACCAGCCTTAGCAATGCCAATGGAACGAGCAAGCAGCACGGCAAGATGGAGAGTCATCACCCAACAAAATACTGCTGATTTCTTAACAAACAGTTGGCATGGCAGCCTATTAGATTGTAACTTACCACTTGATGGTGGTACTTGAAAACAAAGTCCATCCAACTTTTCATTAAAAGTAGGCAGGTCGAACATTCGAACGCCAGTGTAGTCAATACGAGAGCTACCACGCTCAGCGCTGAAGAAAATTGCCCTGCGTAGCGTTTTAAAACTGTTTAAATAAACAAAAATATAACGGTTTTGTTGGTCTGAATTACTTAAGTCATTTAAAAGTAATACCTACTTTCACGATATATTAGTGTTGATATGCATACAGCGCTTCCTAATTCATAGTTAGCTTCCGAAGAGCGTAGGTTTAGTTTTTACTTGAAAAAAGCCTTAACTTTAAGCAGTTTATTTAAAATATATACGTTTTATTTATTATCAAACGATTGATGATCTGGTTTAAACATATATTCTTAAACCACTGACAATTAAATCTTTCCGTATGTCTACCATTCATAAAGTAATTTTGTCCCTCTAAAACTCACCACAGCGTGGAGGTCGAGAGCGGATTTAGTTAGAATCTCTTATTCTGGCCAAAACGGGACCTGAAAAACGGTGCGGACCTAGTGTTTAAGCAAAAATGCAGGGCACTTCCCATAACATTTAACAATCAAACTTGGTTTCATTATGCTACTACCCTAAATTACATCCGTTGCATGAGAGCTTTTAACTGGTCCTAGAAGGAGGTCTCATTGACCTGTGATCCAATAATGTAAGAACTTGATAGCTGGACTTTGGAGATACGACCACTCATGTGAGGCATGCTCCTTATAGCCTACTTAATTGTCGCTGAACTGCATTAGAGCTATGTCCACTGTGTGATTAATTCGATTTGGCTCCTGACGGGAAAACAATGCAATGCATTTTGGATAGCATTTATATTTTCATTGGCTTCTAGACTTTTGCGTGTCTGGGAACATAACGTGATTATTTCAGTAGAATTTGAAATCAGGCGTCCGTAGGCTACCTGTCTCATAGGCTACTAACCTAGAACTTTTGAAACATGATATATGCCTGCACCTTTGGAAACATAGTAGCCTAGCCTGCACGAATATACTTTTATCAACGTTACAGTAAGAAAACTTCTAAATTCATTCAATAATTTAATTGTTTAGTATCCGTATAGATCAGAGCTGCCAATGATTAATGTATAGGTGTGAAGTCTCGATCCAATCAACACTTAGGCTAGTGTTTACGAATCATCTTGCCATTGTATAATATAAAAAGATATAGGCTATATTCATTTTTTACAGTGGCATTATTTTAGACACCGATATGTTACGAATGCTATTGCGAGCAGACTTTGGTCCCGCGTCCTAAAAAAGCGAAGCTGTTTGACACGTTAGCGGTTTTCAGAGTACAAGTTTTCAACATTGTACACTTTATTTGGGTAAACAATTCTATCAAATGTATAGGTAATTCGTTTCTTAAGGTATCTGTTGTGAAATATCTATCAATACTGTCACAATTAAGAAGTATAATAACAACGAAGTGGGCCGTAGGATGTTCATGCTTCTAGACCCAGCGTCTGTCATCGCGGTAAATATAAAATCCTTTTTTTAACAATAAAACTGTCACTTTTGGGCAAACTGACAATTTATTAATTCGTTTTTTATTCATAAACGTTTACTAAATAACAACAAATTGGAAGATAGGATTATTTAATCACTTACTAAAAAAAAAGTGAAAACGGGTTTGACCTGCCTATTAAAAGTAAATATGGAGAATGGCATGGATAACGGTGTCCTCACTAGCAACATAACTCGCTTAGCAAGTTAGCTAGCTAGCTAGTTTATCGGCATTTTTTTTCGTTGGTGTCAAGAATGGGTATTCAAATACCCTTCTCTCATCGGGTCCGTTGATGCCGGTGAAGAGTCAAACAGAGACAGGTATTAGTCACACGAATTTTATTGTTCAAAGCGTATACAGTGATATCATGGAATATATCTGGTTATTATTATTACATAGACGAATTAATTATTATCTGCGCACTTTACCTCTTATCTCATATCCTGCAAAGCTGAATATAAGGAGAGTGGAGAGGACTGTGACGCCCCAGTTCCCTCTACCAGTCTGATTTCTCTTCCTTTGTCTCTAGCTGTTATAGAAAGTTGCACCCTGTCTGCTGACTTCTTAATTGCAGATAAGAACCGGTTCTGACCAGCAATCTGTTGCTGTTCCTAAGCCCGGGTCCCTCCTTGACCTTGGTCCACAACTTTCAACAGTCTCCCACCTGGTACCGTGCTCCTCTGCCTAAACAGGCCTCTCTTCTCACAAAGATCAGAGGCCTCCCAGATTTACAACCAGCCCCTCCTTTACAGCACTCTCATTTCTCTCTGCTTCCAAGTTTGCTCCTATCTTCAATAGTCTAGCTGTTGTTTTCACTCACTCTTGTTCTTCTGCTACAGACTTCATTAATATCACACAATTAATAGAGAACACGATTAATAGAGCACACAATTACTAGGTCACACAACTAATAGGTCACACAATTACTAGAGCACACAAAATAGGTCACACAACTAATGGATTACATGATGTGTGTGCAACTATATCTTGAGCATGCTATTAAATCTGACGTTGGCTTGTGATTTGTTTTAATCTTTAGTTTCGTGCCCACAGAGCAGGCAGAACACGCCACAATGCGATAACTAAATTAGTCTCTCAGTCTCATTGAATTTCTTGGTTCTGTGCCCTACATTTTCAGACTTGGGGGATTACCCTCATTACTAGTCCCGTCATTCTAACGCCTGCCTTCAAAATAAATGCCCCACACAACTGGTGGGGGTTAAATCAATACACCAGACTGAGGCTAGTATTCATAGGACTTTTCATTTAAATTACAAAAACGTAACAATCGCATAATGTGATCTGCGCATGATTCCGCGGGCCCTATTGAAAAGAGTCACGGGCCTGCTGGATCAGCAAAGCCATTTTACCATTTGCCATTAGGGTGTGCTATAATGGGCACATTGTGTTTGGGAAAATGCAAAATTCAGCGATTGGCATTGCTAACGACCTGCAACTTTGCCGGCTGGTGGGTAGCAAAGGCCGCTACTCCCAAACCCAATATGACCCCAATTTACCTTTTGGTGGCTAATCTGCACACTTTGAAAGGCGACATCTCCAACACTATATGTCCTAGTGTCACCAAATTCAATTTCTAGGGCCATCCTGCCCAGCCCACTACTGCTAAACACCCACTCCAAGCAAAATCACTCCAACAAAGGCCTCTTGGTTTGCCTTGTGTCCTTGGTGCTGCTTAATTTAGCCCTTTCTAACTAATTCCCCAAAGGTTGTTCAATCACATTTCTATAAAGTTGAACTTCTCTCAATCTGTCACTTCTAGTTGTCTCAGACAAGCCCTTGACCAACACCATGTTTTCACAATCTCAAGACATTGCAGATAGCTAGGAACCGTAAAAGGCTGCTCGCAGCTTTAATTATTATTGTTTTCCTGCCGTCGCTCAATTTCCCGTGAGCTGCTTTATGCTAGAAACCTGAAACTTTGCATGTGCGTCCGTACCGGTAACCGCTACTCCCAAACCAAAGATGACCCACATTGACCTGATGGTGGCACTATAACAAATGAAACAAATGTCAAACTTTGAAATACCATATCTCCTACACCATATGACTTGGGCTTACCAAATTTTGCAATTAGTTCCATCTCCACATGGTGAACAAAATGCTGCTTGCAGCTTTCATTATTATCATTATTGTTGGTCAGGTTTAATGTTTTCATTGGTTTCTAGAGTTTTGCATGTCCGGGAAGATAATGTGATCATTTCAGTAGAATTTGAAATGAGGCGTCTGTAGGCTACCTGTTTCATAGGCTACTAACCTAGATCTTTTGAAACATGCCAGCACCTTTAGAAACATACTAGCCTAGCCTGCATGAATACATTTTTTATCAACGTTACAGTAAGAACACTTCTAAATCCATTCAATAATTTAATTGTTTAGTATCCGTATGGATCAGAGCTGCCGATGATTAAGATAGGTATGAAGTCTCAATCCAATCAACACGTAGGCTAGTGTTTACCAATCATCTGAGTTATTTCAATTATTCACCAGTAGACTCATTGTATAATATAAAAAGATACAGGCTATATTAATTTTTTACTGTGGCATTATTTTAGACACAGCGATCTGTTACGAATGCTATTGCGAGGAGACTTTGGTTCTGCGGGACCGTGCCCTAAAATAGTTAAGCTGTTTGACACATTAGCGGTTTTCAGAGTACAAGTTTTCAACATTACACTCTTTATTTGGGTAAGCAATTATATCAAATGTATAGGTAATTTGTTTCTTAAGGTATCTGTTGTGAAATATCGAGTAATAATCAGAAAATTAAGAAGTATTATAACAACAAAGTGGGCCGTAGGATGTTAATGCTTATAGACCCAGCGTCTGTCTAAACGGAAGTAACATCCCGGTAAATATAAAATCCTTTTTTCAACAATAAAACTGTCACTTTTAGGCAGACTGACAATTTATTAATTGGTTTTTATTCATAAACATTTACTAAATAACAACAAATTGGAAGATAGGACTATTTAATCACTTAAAAAAAAGGGGAAAACGGCTTTGACCTGCCTACTATCAGTCTAACTAGACTTATGTATAACTCTCAAACAGTTACATACATTTTTTATCTAACGTTACAGATCCACATGGACACAAAAGTATGTTCAGCACAAACATTTTTATTTAATTGTACTCATATTTGCTTTAGTAATACATTTGTTGTTGATGGCCAGTATGTGCCACGTGATTTGCCTTTAAGCGTAATTGTCTTTTTTTATTTTTTATTAACAGTTTGGAAAAACAAAATTCATATACCCATTTAAGATATGATCGGTATTGTTTCAATTTTAACAAAAACGATCTATCGTATTGAATAAAAAAAATTTGGTGTCGCCCATCTCTAGCCCTTACTGGAGGACGTGTTGGCGGAAGCGGCCTGATGGAGAAATCAAAGAGAGGAATGGGGAACACCCCAAGAGACACCCCAACCTCCACCACCCATACCCCCACCGCACCTGCTCACGATTCACTTACCTGTACTATATTTGTTTATTATTTACAGTACTATTTGCTATTATACTACTGGACATATCAGACCTATATTGTAGCCCATACTGTATATCTGATCTATAGTTTACACACTGCATAAATATCCACTGTATTATATACCTACCATATACCTTCCTATCTATATATAATGTTCATATCACTATTTATTGCCACACGTGACAATAAAGTTGAATCGAATTTAGTCTCATATCGCGTCGATAAATATTTTCTTTACCTTGCACTACCATTGAAGAGACGACCCCTCCACACCCTGATCATGATTATGCTGAACTACCTGTATTTTATGTTAGGATTAATTCCAATATGGCCTTCGAGAGAAACTGTAAACTAGCTTATGCCTCCTTGTTTTGAAAGCACTTTCCCACATACAAGAGTTAAATTAGACTGTACGGAAATACATGTGCAGAGACCTAGCTCAAAAGTTCTCAACTCTGAAATATACTATAACAACAAAGGAAATTGCTCTTGGGCTGAGTCCTAATGTCCTTGATGGAACATGCCATGCTTGAGGCTGAGATATTTTGCTTGCAGTGTAAAAAACCGATGTAAATCTCATTTTTTGTTGTAGTGGGCAGTTGTGTAGAGCAGTGCCATCAGGTGATTGCACTGTCCCATGCCAGCTTTGCAGGTGCATGTTGTCTTTCCAATGAATGACTGCTGAAGGGACAGCTCCACCTATAAGAATAATCAAACAAGTTTGAGAACAGATTCACATTTACATAAGTATATCAAGTTATAGGTCTAATAGCCTTTTTGAAGAGTACCTTCCTTATCCCTTCTAACACTGCTCTTTCAACAGAGCAACACATAGATGTGTGGACTGGGTTGCACCAGTTATGCGTAAATGCGTGATTAAGTTTGTGCGTGAAGTCGTTACTAAGTCCTTAGTAACTACTAGTTAGTTTCAAACTATCGTTTTACTAAATTGAATTGCACCACCAATACGTAAATAATGTCTTAGCTAGTCAACCCTAAGTAATCTGTAACTTGAATACTAAAGGTCGCTGGAGCTTGACGACAACAACATCATAGCCAATCAATCAACAAGCTACGATGTAAACACGGAAATTGCATTGCATTCACACTAAAAACGCTAACCCCTTGTCATTATCTTTACTTTTACATCGCTAATACAACAATATCATCAAACTCGCCAATCCTCAATCTCTCACAACGAACGAAATAGCTAGCTTGCTTGCTAGCTTTATTTATAATCTTGTATTGGCTCGTTACACTGAAATTTGAATATTTAGAAAAGGACATTCATCTAACTTTTGGCCATTCGTCCAGTATTTATTTACGTACTAACAATGATTTGATTGGATAAAATGTAAATATTTACAGTCTATAAAATAATTAATACAAGCAGTGAATAAGCACACAGAATGACGGCGAATATTATTGGCATCCGGCTCAAGACGTTCTAACGTGTTTTTTTTGTGTGCCGTTTCTATGGTTTCGTTGTTGCACTATACCTGCTTAGGCCGTAGGTGCAAATATTTAGTAGCTACTAAGCTCAACGTCAAAACTAGTAGATGTGGTGCAACCCGTTTATATTTAGTCATGTGTAAACCATAACTTAGTAAAGAATTACTATAGCACCATATATATATATATATATATATATATATATATATATATACATACATACAGTGGGGCCCAAAAGTATTTAGTCATCCACTGATTGTGCAAGTTCTCCTACTTAGAAAGATGAGAGAGGTCTGTAATTTTCATCATAGGTACACTTCAACTATGAGAGACAAAAATGAGAAAAAAAAACAGGATATCACATTGTCGGATTTTTAAAGAATTTATTTGTAAATGATGGTGGAAAATAATTAACAAGCAAACAAGCAAGCTTTCTGGCTCTCACAGACCTGTAACTTCTTCTTTAAGAAGCTCTTCTGTCCTCCACTCGTTACCTGTATTAATGGAACCTGTTTGACCTCGTCATCTGTATAAAAAACACCTGTCCACAGCCTCAAACAGTCAGACTCCAAACTCAACCATGGCCAAGACCAAAGAAGGACACCAGGAAGAAAATTGTAGACCTGCACCAGGCTGGGAAGAGTGAATCTGCAATAGGCAAGCAGGTTGGTGTGAATAGATCAACTGTGGGAGCAATTGTAAGAAAATGAAAGACATACAAGACCATTGATAATCTCCCTCGATCTAGGGCCCCACGCAAGATCTCATCCCGTGGGATCAAAATGATCATGAGAACGGTGAGCAAAAATCCCTGAACTACACGGAGGGACCTGATGAATGACCTGCAGAGAGCTGAGACCAAAGTAACAACGGCTACCATCAGTAACACACTACGCCGAGAGGGACTCAAATCCTGCAGTGCCAGGCGTGTCCCCCTGCTTAAGCCAGTACATGTCCAGGCCCGTCTGAAGTGTTAAGGGAAGAATGAACGGGGCCATGTATCGTGAGATTTGAAGCCAAAACCTCCTTCCATCAGTGAGAGCATTGAAGATGGAATGTGGCTGGGTCTTCCAGCATGACAATGATCCCAAACACACCGCTCGGGCAACGAAGGAGTGGCTCCGTAAAAAGCATTTCAAGGTCCTCGAGTGGCCTAGCCAGTCTCCAGACCTCAACTCCATAGAAAATTTGTGGAGGGAGTTGAAAGTCCGTGTTGCCCAGCGACAGCCCCAAAACATGACTGCTCTAGAGGAGATCTGCATGGAGGAATGGGCCAAAATACCAGCTAGTGTGTGCAAACCTGGTGAAGACTTACAGGAAACATTTGACCTCTGTCATTGCCAACAAAGGTTATGTTACAAAGTATTGAGTTGAACTTTTGTTATTGATCAAATACATATTTTCCACCATAATTTACAAATCAATTCTTGAAAAATCCTACAATGTGATTTCCTGGATTTTTTTTCTCATTTTTGTCTCTCATAGTTGAAGTGTACCTATGATGAAAATTACAGACCTCTCTCATCTTTCTAAGTAGGAGAACTTGCACAGCTTAATCAGTGGCTGACTAAATACTTTTGGGCCCCACTGTATATATATACTGTAGATAGATAATTTTCTAGATCGATGAAGCATTCATGGCTAAAGCCCCCCAATGAATGTCCCTAATGAACGCAGTCTGATAAATTTATCAATTATTAATGTCCGGTACATTTCGATTGCCAATCCAGGTATGTAATATGCTAGCGTAGGCCTACGTGGGGCTGTTCTATGGTACTTATATTATGGTACGTTTATATATAAAGTAAATGTAATGTTGGTGTAAGTGTCTGACCAGGCGATTCAACCAGATAGCAGACGATATCTGGGAATGACACTTCTCCCTGTACAGCAATCCAGGTCCGATGAGGCTTGTCTGTCACCCTCCAGGATGGCTTCACATCACAACAAAATAAGTAGGCCAAAGTGTCTGACCCAGACATTTTGTGATGGAGCACAACCCCTACACAAAGCCACTGGTAAAAAAAAAGTTGCGATCCTTCAAGGACCTGTAGTTCTTCAGGCTGCACTGTGTGTAAATCCCTGCGTGATTATAGCATATTGTCAATAATGGAGTTGGGTAACCTTAGCGCTATTACGGTCTCGAAACTAGGCCTACATGGAATTAACTAAAACCGGCTAGTTGATAACATAATAGCGTTCGTGGCTGTACTAAGGTACTGATATTATCGTAAGTTTAATTGATCATATATATAGTAAATGTAATATTAGTGCAAGTGTCTCACCAGGCAATTTTACCAGATGTATCAGGGAATGACACTTTGGGCCGTTGCCATTCGTCCAGTCATTAATAACATATGGGCAACTATCTGAGCCGATCAAGTTTAATTTTCGAAAGTAACGTTCCTTTTGTAGTGGTAAAAGTGACTCTATATAAGACATGACACCATTAGGAGGTTAACTTACTAGTTAAAAAAACGCGCTTTTCTAGTGTCTTTGGGGAAAGGTTTGTTTTCCCCCACGCCGACTCCGCCCCTTGCCACGCCCCCAACTATGGCGATGCCGACTGTATCTATCGCAAACCAGCGTAAAGCTCTAGCTTTTGAGTTGTGTCCCTCTAGTGCCATATGCTGGCAAAGATATATCATTATCATCGTTGCATTGTGTTTTATATCGATTTTTGTTACAAATAACGCAATAACAATGGGCAAATGAAATGCCAAAGTGAACAATGATTTTTCATTTGAGCTACCTTTTTAATTTCCAATTTGGTACGTTATTGCGTACAAGACACGGAAAATTAAAAGTCAAATGGACATTGCGATTTCATTTTAAATTTGGCATATATTGGCCATACATCAACATGAAAATGAAAATGCAATCTCCACTTTTGCATTTGGATTTGAATTATGACCCAGATTATGCACACACAACTTGAAATCGGAATTGCAATCCCGTTATTGCATTATAGTTTTCGAGATTTACTTTTCATTTGAATTTTGACCACTTTAACCTTCCATAACACCACCTGCCAGCTGCCACGACAGAAAGTCCGTCTAGCCTTTCGGGCAGTAAATAATTTATTAACAGAATTTATTCCATACAAAATATAATTTTATGTATTCCACCTCCATTATGGGTCCACCTCCAAAACATCTTTCAAATGAGGCAGTGATGGTAACGGACATCATTCAATGACCAATTTATTAACATAATTTATTCCATACAAAATAAAAATGTCCAGGTGGGGTCCACCTCCAAAACATCTTTCAAAGGAGGCAGTGATAGTAAGGGACATAAGTCAATGACCACCGAGCTCTCCCCTCCTAGTAGTGGTCATTTGTAAAGGTAACAGTCTTCAGTTCAAGACAAATTAATGGTCAAGACAGAGTCAGAGGTACCTTAAGTGTTTTCCCTTACTTTGTTTGCTAAGGTCTTTTGTGCAATGGTTGAACTGGGATTCCTTAAGTAGGCCTATAAGACCAAGATAAGGACAAACCTTAAATACTTCAGGGAACATTTTAAGGAAACCTAAGGGAGAATATTTAAGGGTGTTTTCTGCAACCAATTTTATTTTAAGGAAACCTTAACTTGGACTTTAAGGAACATTTTCAACTTAAGTGTTTTGTGCAACCGGCCCACTGCCACTGCAGCTGCCAGAGTGCCCCGGGCTCTCTCTCTACTGTAGTCTGCAAGCAGCATTGTTGCCGATCCGAATTGAAGGATCTTCAACATGGGCTCCTCACCACATTACCGTAGGCATTATCGTCAACAGAATATGTGAGTGACAAAGGCTTGCCAGTACTAAATGGTTGTGAGGTAGTATAAAATGAATGTTCGTATTACTACATAGCCCCTACCTCATCATCTCATGCATAGGCTATACGAGATAAAACGTAGACAGCCCGTGTGGGACAATGTCATCGTTTCAATAAGATGGGGGGGGGGGGGGGGGGTTCTACCGCGAATCAAACATGTACTCAAAGCAATATGACTTTGCCACCTATTTTATGAGATGCAGACGTGTATGTATTACTTTTTGTATTATAAAGGTTTGACTGAATTTAGCCATACTTGTATATCAGTTACTTCAATATCAATGTGGTTATTTCACACTTATGTAGGCCATATTAATTAAACGAATAAATACAATATCGCCTATTTTGGTTTAGGCAGTTAGACTGTACAGTATGTTACATATTTATATCCATGTTGAGTATAATGTTCATGATTGATGGAGGAATAATGGGTTCTGTTTTGGCATTAAACGATTTGTGGTTCCAATTTATAAAACAAATACTCTGTCAGAGTACAAGTATTTTTGTAGGAAAAAGAGAAAACAGTTTTGGAATCTCACCTAAACAGTAGGCCTATCTGAGCCTCTTCAATGTTCTTATCTCAAAAGGAGTTGTTTTGAGTAACTTTACTGAATTTTCTCTCTCCATTCTAGCTAATGTTGAATTACACTCCTTCCTACTCCACTCAAAAGCTGTGTCTCAATTCAGGGACCGCATCCTTCGAAGGGCGCGGTCTACGAAGGCACGGCTTTGTAGACTGTGAAGGCCGAACCTAGCGTTGTTAAATAACATTAAGGCAACCTGGTCAACTCCTATTTGCGCCACCAGCTGTTCCCACCCTTACCCTTGCGTCACGACACTTGTACCCATTCATAACCGGCGTGCAATGAATCATGGGATAGGTTAGGCCACCAAGGATTCAGCGGTTGCATCCTTCAAATTTGGGGAGAGAAGGCCGCATTTCTCGGCCGCATTTGAAGAAGCCTTTGAAATGGGACAGCTGCGGCGCGCCACGATGACGTATTTGGTCTTCAACCGCAACCTTCGAACGACACAGCCATTGACAGTATATTACTGGACGAAGTGATCGTGACGTCACCCATTGGTTAGTGGTCCACCGTTTAGAAGCCTCGAGTTTGGCATTTTGAAAATTGACATCTTGGTTTCATAGGCCATCGCCATCATTTAACCTCATCATTCCTGTAAAATTAGCCCAAAACGCCTATCCAAGACATACCCAAAGTAAATTGAAAGCTGTTCTTGAACCATTCGGATTATTTGCATTCTGTTAGTCTCTTTTGAAAGGAAACACTGAAGTTTTTACAACCACACAGTCAGAATCACTGTATGTGCAACTTGGTTTGAGTAATAGAAGTTTGATAATAATAAGAATATCCCGTGGTGTTATTTTCCGAATTCTATTGGCTATTTGATAACATCAGTCAATCAGCTGAATTTCAATTAGCTTGGTCATTATAGGAAATAAGGAGGTGGTCCCTTTCTCTCAACGTTGACTCGTATTGGCCATATTAGGCCGTTGACAAAATATGGAAGCTCAAATTGGGTGAATGAAGTGTCAATCGAAAGGTCAGAGCGCTGCCACCATTTATCACCAAGATATAGTGATGTTTACATCCTATGTGGTGGTTTGACATATAGAAACGTGGAAAAAGGAACAAGTCTGCTTGCTTATTTGAAAAGACAGAACAGTAGGCCATGGGTATTTATTGATGCAATTACGTGCTTTGGACCAAATATGTGACTGGATTGTATTGGGTGGACCTTTGGTGATGTAGCCAGACCGTTTTTGTGAAATATTATTCATCGCTGGATTACGTATGTTTCTTCAAAGGTCAGTTGCCTCAATTTAGTACAACTTTTTTGCGTGTTTGTTCTCTTACATAAGCGTTTACTGTACCTGCTTTTGTGACTATCTTGAAATTGTTTGCATTTATCGAATCTGAAGAATCTTATCTTTCAAATGGTATATGGCATGAGTACATACACGAACATGGCAGTTTTGTATTTAATCTGAAAACCTGCTAACCCCCCCCCCCCCCCCCCCAGCAGCTGGGAGGGGCGAAGCCTGTTGCTACATTGAAAAAGACTTGAAACGATAAACTCATAAGGAAAATGTTCACTGATGTAATAAAGTAAGTGAGAAGTAGGGTTATTTTCTCATAGACTTCCATACAATCTTGTTACTTCTGAAACCAGAGTCGCCCCGTGCTGTTATGAGAAAGAATGCAGGTTTAAGGCACTTCCGCATAGACTTCATTTTTCAGAGCCGGAACTACACCCTCGGACACAGCTAAAGTCAACGTCAACAATTAATTCTGGCACATTTTATGATTCACTCTCTGCTGCCCCTCACCTAGTGGTTGGTGGTGTCAGCAGCCACTACTGTGCGCCCCGACAAGCTCCTAACTCTTTCATTAAAGAGGAGTGAACTGCGCACGTACAACTTATAACGAGAGTCAATGAGCAAAGATTCTTGCCCCCCGTCCGGAAATACGTGATTCACTAACTATAAAATATTTATCTTGCTCATTAAAAAAGATAATGTAAAAAAAAAA
>CM030187.1:6420577-6460226 GCA_017639675.1 Aplochiton taeniatus
AATTAGACAACATTGTTGGGCTTTGACACACTTGATACATTGGTTCTCGTTTTGGTTTTGTGTTATAAAAGTGCATAGTTTTACTTTGTTCTGAGCAATGTTGTAAACTGTTGATCACTGTTGTATTTGTTGATCATATTGTATAATGAATTGGCGCTAATACATCTTGCCCAACAATACAGTAGGCCTAGTGGCGTAATATTTTCAGTGAGATTGTTATTGCCGGAGTAAGAGCTAAATAAGCCTATAGGCCTACCTAAATGTTTAAAAGACGATATTCCTTAGTTGCCTGGATTGCGTTTTAGAAACACGCAAGTTTGATGTTTGTACATGAATGTTTGCATAGTAATTCGACTAGAAAGTGTTGGCACTGCGATGGCTTAATAACTTTACTGTAAAAAAACGAACTTGGTAGTTGGGTAATTGCAACGGCCCAAAACAAATCTAGGAGCGATGAAGATGGGGAGTGTACCTTCACCCTTAGCAGCCCGTGCTCCAAATATCTTCCCTCGGCTGTGTTGCAGTTAGTCACCTTGTTTCTTTCTTATCATCTACGCTTCGATATAATCTAAAATATGACCAAATACAGGCAGACAAGGGCGTGCACGCACTCACAGCGGTGGAATATTTAGATGTCAAATTTACATATTGAAACAACATTTCAGAAAACTTGTAATACAAACAATAATTGACAATGTCAGTAATCAACTGGGGAAGTTTTATGGTGATATCTATTAGTTCATTTTTTCATCCACCTGTTATCCACCTGTATGTTTGTACGCCCTCTGCCTAGCCTCAGAGGTCAAATCTAAAATGCCTCCACGTCTGAAAATAAACTTTATGGTCTAGAAAAACACTGGAGAAAGTTTCATGCTTTGGTCATAAAATGTACAATACCTTTCATATGCTAGCTTATCTGCTCCACTAATTGGCATTTACCAGCTGGGGTGGGGATGATTTTGACATTACCAAATCAGTTTTTAGTTAATCAGAAATGTTTCGAATTTTTTTATTTTGGATTTATTTGGATGCATATTCTTTAATTCCATTTTTATTATTTAAAGTTGCTATAGACAGGATTTCTGTAGGAGGTGATTTTGGCTACTCCTACCGTTTGCTTGGTGTAATTATTTTCCCTAACTGTTGCAAAGATGACGTGCATTTGATGACCATGCGTTTTCACATGACCAATTGAAGCAGAAAAAATCGTGAGAAAACATATCACAGACGAGATTGTCAAAGCTTTATATTCAGTGAATTATAATTAATAAACAATTCTGATGTTCATTGCTAATCAGAAAGTTTCTTTTTTGATGCACCCAAATAAAATGTCTGAGAAACTAGGGATTTATTTTTCATCGGTTTGATCACAAGCTTGAAGAAAACAGCGTTGTTGCTTCATTTTGTTATTTTTAATTTTGACATGACAGTTAAGATAACTTGTTTAGAATTTTAAATTTAAAGGGTTGGTTTGTATTTATTCATTTCTGAAGTAAATTATAAATTAGTATGAGTGTTTTTCTGACGGTGCTATAACTTTAGCTAGCCATAAATGCAAGACAGTGGAAACAAGCTAACCCAGTAGTATCTAAACAACCACTGGCAACACTACGCTGGCCCTGCTTGGTATTACTTTCCCTCAGGATAATCCAGCTGGGCTAACTTACTGAATGTGCTAACAATCCAGTCTATGAATGGCGCCTTGTTTTAATTTAATAAACAAACAATACTCCACTTCATGTAAACATGTCTCTACTTTTACTGTATGTTTTAATTTCAAAGCCTATCGCTAGCACAATCAACGATTATAACATAAAAACTGCCAATCTCTTCCTGATTTAGTGACACACTACTACACACACTTGTGCTGTAAAGAAATGTGCCAGTTTTGCAGGAGATCGGTACGATGGCAGACAAAATTAGTATGACATGTTGAGACCTCAAGAGGACTGTCGTAAACCGCAATATTTTCATTCTCCCATAGACATTACAATGTGCAATCAGAAGTATATTTATCATACGTTAATGCAAAAATGCTAACTATAGCAGGTTAAATAATTATTTTCAATTCTAAAACCCATGCTATCTTACCTGTATAAAGAGCCATGATGTGACAAGAGCCAGACTGCTGTACTGCCCATTGAAGCGGTAGTGGTAGGCATAGAATGCAAAGTGGTACAGGTAAAAGAATCTAAAGAAAAAAGCAGAAAACACCAAATTATACCATAATGTGGTTACTGCACCACCATTTGGGTTTTAGTGCGCCCTGCAAGTCCACACCAAACAAGGACGGTTACTCCTTTGTAACAAACATTCCTAATTTAAAGGCAAGTCCTTAAGTCTAGAAAATTGGGCAAAGATGAGCAAGAATTTAAATCACAGCCAAGAAAAAAAGCCAACCTCCTGAGTCTTCCCCTCCGTTTGCGCGTTCGCACCACATTAAGTGCAATCCCAAACCAATTTGGGTGGAGGGTGCTATAAAGTCACTCACATTGAGTCGGCATTGATGCCGACCCAGTGATTGCGTGCTACGCCTTATTGTGTCACGGAAGATGCTTCTTACAAATATAAGTTCCGCGCAACCCGTAGTGCGATCTGCACAAACTAATACATACATTTAATATTGTTATACAGAGATTGACAACTTAATTTGTTATGTTGTAGTTAGGATCAAATATGCCCTTCTATAGACAAAAAAATGGTAGGTATTAATTTGATTGTGTTGTATGAAGTGTTATATTTACAGACTGTTGCAATGCAGCAGATAAATAGATAGATAGATACGAATGAAAAACGAATGTTCACCCCCAAAAATAAATGCCACTAGCGAGGCTTGGGAATAATATATACGTATATATATATATATATATATATATATATATATATATATATATATATATATATATACACACACACACACACACACACACACACCGATCAACCAAAACATTAAAGCCACCTGCATAATATGGTGTAGGTCCCCCTCGTGCCACCAAAACAGCAGTGACCCGTCGAGGCATGGACTCCACAAGACCTCTGAAGGTGTCCTGTGGTATCTGGCACCAAGACGTTAGCAGTAGATCCTTTAAGTCCTGTAAGTTGCGAGGTGGGGCCTCCAAGGATCAGACGTGTTGTTCCAGCACATCCCACAGATGCTCGATTGGACTGAGATCTGGGGAATTTGCAGGCCAAGTCAACACCTTGAACTCTTTGTCATGTTCCTCAAACCATTCCGGAACAATTTTTGCAGTGTGGCAGGCCACATTATCCTGCTGAAAGAGGCCACTGGCATCAGGGAATACCGTTGCCATGAAGGGGTGTACGTGGTCAGCAACAATGTTTAGGTAGGTGGTACGTGTCAAAGTAGCATCCAAATGAATGCCAGGACCCAAGGTTTCCCAGCAGAACATTGCCCAGAGCATTACACTGCCTCTGCCAGATGGCCTTCTTCCCATAGTGCTTCCTGGTGCCATCTCTTCCCCAGGTAAACGACGCACACGCACCCGGCCATCCACATGATGTAAAAGAAAGCGTGATTAATCAGACCAGGCCACCGTCTTCCATTGGTCCAGTTCTGATGCTCACGTGCCCATTGGAGGCGCTTTCGGTGGTGGACAGGGGTCAGCATGGGCACTCTGACTGATTTGCGGCTCCGCAGCCCCATACGCAGCAAGCTGTGATGCACTGTGTGTTCTGACACCTTTCGATCATAGCCAGCATGCAATTTGTGCTACAGTAGCTCTTCTGTGGGATCGGACCAAACGGGCTTAGCCACCCTGTCGCCAGTTCACCGGTTGTCCTTCCTTGGACCACTTTTGGTAGGTACTAACCACTGCATACCGGGAACACCCCACAAGACCTGCCGTTTTGGAGATGCTCTGACCCAGTCGTCTAGCCATCACAATTCAGCCCTTGTCAAAGTCGCTCAGATCCTTACGCTTGCCCATTTTTCCTGGTTCCAACACATCAACTTCAAGAACTGACTGTTCACTTACTGCCTAATATATCCCACCCCTTGATAGGTGCCCTTGTAACGAGATTATCAATGTTATTCACTTTGCCTGTCAGTGGTTTTAATGTTTTGGGGCGGATCAGTGTATACAATGCATTATGTGAAGAAGGCAAGCCAGTGGAGGCAGTGTGGTGCTCTGGGCAATGCCCTATTGGTAAACCTTGGGTCCTGGGATTCATGTGAATGTTACTTTGACACATGCCACCTCACTAAACATTGTTGCAGACCAAGCACACCCCCTCATGGCAACAGTATTCCCTGATGGCAGTGGCCTCCAAATTCACCAGATCTCAATCCATTGCAGCATCTGAGGGATATGCTGGACGAAGAGTCCGATCCATGGAGGCCCCACCTCGCAACTTACAGGACTTAAAGGATCTGCTGCTAAGGTCTTGTTTCGGGATACCACAGGACACCTTCAGGTTTTGTGGAGTCCATGCCTCGACAGGTTAGAGCTGTTTTGGCAGCACAATGGGGACCTACACAATATTAGGCAGGTGGTTTTAAAGCTGTGGCTGATGGGTGTATGTTCCCCGCATATTTCTCTGAAACTGAAAAAGAAACAACTTGCACTGAATGGCCATTTTGACAGGAAATTCCATAAATGAAAAGGAAGACTTTTACTTTGGCAAAGTAATGTAGATGGTGATAATTTATAAAATTGTTCCCCACTCTTTATCAAGTCATGATTTTTTCATTAACGCCTGGTCTTTACATTTGCCTCTTTTCCGCTAGTCAGCACAAAGTGACAGCCAAATGAAGACTTGTTGAAGTGAGCTATAGTACACGGTTTCAAGGATCACTCATAATTAAATCAGAATTGAATAGGTATTCTGTAAATGTAGTCAACTTGTCAAACTCTGATTTGCATATGAGATGTATCAAAATAGCTTTAGCTTTTTGTGGAGAAATGGAGGACACACTCCCTTTATTTGTTTACAAATGTGGTTAATTTGCCCCTTTGCATTTTCCCCCCCAAAGCACCCTATTGGCCCATTTCCATCAACCGTTCGTTATTTATCGGAAGGGTTATTTTACGTTTCCATTGGCAAAAGTTGTGGATGATACGGAAAAGAACCATTCCATACCATTCTGGCTTTTGCTACCCTTCTTTTGAGGTTTGAACCATTGTGGAAAAGTGGAGCTAACCCAGGGCGGACCGGTGATTGGTCAACAGAATGAAGACTTCTAGGACTAACAAACAAACCCGCCATTTTTAAATATCCGATTACGACGGGGACTAAATGAATATAAAAGCACCTCACAACGAAGGCACATTCTTTTCTATAGTAAGCTACTTGCAAAATATGTCAGTGTGCATACCGAGAACAAAGAACACAAAACATTCTATATCATCCATCATGAAGTTGCTTTCATGTGTTTACTCTCTGTGTCTCTGATACATTGAATAGCCTATAGTTCACTATAGTTACGAAGCTATGAACTTCGCCTACATTGTAGGGTAGCTATAACGGTGGAAATGCAAACCAGATCTAGGGTTAGGTGCTGGATTGGAAACGGTTAGATAACGGTTTCAAGGGTACTATCCGGTGGAAATTAGCCATATGTATGCCCCATTAATGCACCAATGATATATTCAAATATTTGCATTTTTAGTAAAACTGAAACAGTAGAAAAAAGGTCCTGCTGGTTTAAGTAATTTTCCACTGTATAAAGTTTTTGTTTTGGGTACATGCATAGTGGATATCTATAGAAAGTACTGTAAGCAAGCAATTTGAATAGGTATAACATGCGTCAAATTAGGTGTCACCAAAAAAGGTGCTGGAACGTCCAACTGGAAAATGCTATAAACTGATGTCAGCAATGGGAAAATTGTACTCTGTTCAGCCCTTCAAAGTCATTAATAAATAAACCAAAGAACATTTTATATAATCTATTGTAGGGCTGGCCGATTTTACGATTACATCGATTAATTCAAATTTTGAGTTAGCATGATTTGTAAAAAGTCTAAATCGAGCAAATCACGATTTCAATTAGATCTTGTGACATTTGATTTATAAAAACTTGTCAATTCTACGAACGCCAACGGAACTCATTGTTTTAATAAATTGAATACTCGTCTTTTGCGAGGGGAGTAGGCCTACACTGTGTAACAAATAAGCAAAATTTTTGTGATCAGTGTTGCTGTACTTTTAGCGGCAACTAAACAGACTATACCCTCCGCCCTCTCCAATTTACAAGCTGGGTCTAGCTAGTAGTGTACAACGCAAGTCTCATTTATTATGCATAATATTAGGTAAGCCTACTAAAATTGCACCACGTAGGCTGCATTAAGTCAAACATATGTTAGTTCCGTTCGGTTTCAAATTAGGCATACAACCATCGCTGCACGAGTGATTGAATGCAGGGAGGGAGAGTTGCATAGCAACAATTAAAGGAATAGTTCGTTTTTTTTTTTATAGTTTTGTCAAAATGTTCCAACTCGTCCAGATAGTTACATCCATTGTATTTTCAAAATTATGTAATTACGTTTTCCCATTTAGCTGCAATTTTGAATAGAAATCTATGATTGAAATCTTTGCAGGAGTTACAGTTTCAATATGTATATGTTATGTATACCTAGCCATAACACAATACAATTTTTCATTTCATAAATAAAGGAAATACTTATTTAAAACACATTTTAAATACATACCAAAAATGGGTGCTTAAATGAGAGTCCTGCACAGGTCCTGTTTTGTAAACCCACACCCGCCCATAACCGCAGTGGTTAAACCCGCATCCGACCCGACATCCAACAGCAGCACTAATTTAATTCTGCACCCGAGTTTTACTTACTACTCACAGGTCACACAAAAGCAATCAAAGAAATGTTTAAAACACAACTACAGCTGATTTGAGCCTAGGGTACCCGAACCCATGCAGAGCTGTGGCTTAAATACTAGACTGTCAGCACGACAGCAACTGAACACTTACCCAAGCTAAGGACACAAGGGAGTTCAGCTCATTATTGAGAAGAAAAAATAAAATAACAAAATTGTGAATTCTGCTGGTTGAACATGACAACTTTAACAGATCAATTAGCTGGGATGGAGGCTTCATAATATGACCCATTGCGGCATTTTTCCAACTGCCCTAAAAGCATCAAGAGGAAAATATGCAATCCACAAACAGCATTCTAAACCATTATCCTATTCATCTATGCGGTTAACCTATTACTAGGGATGCACAGATATGTCGGATCGTCATTGGTATGGGCTGACATTGGGATGAATAAGCACAATTAGTCATCGGCAACATAGGTGCAAATTGTACGCCGATTAACGAAATTTTTGGGCAAAAAATAAATACAAATTAAAAGTTTCTTTCCCACAGGCTCTTTGGTGTAAAGGAAGAGAAAAGGCTATGATGCAGTACTTATGTGCATTGGGCAATGTTGCTTTTGTTTTGCTATGAACAAACTGAAGGAAATAAGGATGTTGTTAGTGTGGCTTTTTCAATGAATTAGAGGAAGCTTTGGAAGATGACAGCAGCGCCTGTCAGAATAGTTTTCAACTAGAAGCCTTCAGAGAGGCCGCACAAAAAAATCTCCTCATCGGGAACGATTGAAAAAAGACAGGCGCTCAGAAAAATACGCTATGTTGACAATCAGCCTCACGTTGGCAAAAAGTGGTTTCGAGTGTGCTTGTATCGGACCAAACCCGAGTACTGGTATCAGTGAATCCCTAATAATGTTACCAATGGGGACCATGTAGAGGATGAACAGAAGAGGACCAAGTTCCAAACCCTGGGGGGTCTCCATTGTGGAGGATGCAGGCTTTAGGAGACTGACTAATTATATTTATTGAGCCTCACTGCACACTACCTTGTCTGTGTTATTTTATTAACATGCGACTAGCGATGTACAGCATGGTACCGCTAACTGCAAACATCCAACAGGGTCGTGGTCCAGGATATTACTCAGTTTGACGACGGACTGTTGTGAAATCAGTCCCATGAGTATGATTAGTTTTAGATTACTTTGTTATTACTATACTTCTTAATCGTTACAGTATCAAGATATTTCGCAATAGATACCATAAGAAACTAATTACCTATACATTTGATATAATTGTTTACTATTTATTTATGCAGGCTACTACATTTCAAAATGTACTGGCGTATATGATCAAAATATATAAATTAGCATATGAGACAGGCACAGACGCATCATTTCAATTTACTGAAATAATCAATCTTCCTTGACATGCGAAACCAAGTCTGGAAAACCAATGAAAACATAAATGCTATATACAATGTCTAGTATGGGTTTTCCATCACGAGACAAATCAAATTAGTTACACAGTGGAGAAAGACATCGCATAACGTTCAGCCGCAATAAAGTAGGCTACTTCAAAGCAGCATGCCTCATGCTTTGAGGGGCGTATCTTGAAATTCCACGAGGCAATTTCTTTGATATTTGGATCACAGCTCAATGAGGCCTCCTTCTAGGTCCAGTCAAAAGATCTCATGCGACGGATGTATTTTAGGGTAGTAGCAACACAAGTAAAGTATTTGAAACACAGTTTACGTAAGTTATTTATGACCGATCGGCACCGTCGCTCAGCGTCAGGTCCCGAGAGGGATTGTCTTTAAAATCAACCTGAGTTTGAGCGTTAAGTGTCATGGGGAGGGACACTAGGGGCACACCATTTCTCCGGGAAGTTTTTAGCCAGAAAGAAAGATTCTAACTAAGTCCGCTCTCGACCTCTCCGCCCTGTGGTGAGTCTTAAAATGACAAAATTATATTATTAACGGTAGACATATGGAAAGATTTCATTTGCAGTGTTAAAATAATGTGTGCTTAAACCAGTTAAACCAATCGTTTGATATTCAATTAAAAATATTTTTTTATTTAACTGCTTAAAGTTAAGGACATTTTGGGCTGGGCGGAGGCCACGGGGCAGACCAAGGACCAGGTGGAGGGATTATATCTCCATGCTGGTCGGGGAGCGCCTTGGAATCCCCCAGTCAGAGCTGGCGGATGTGGCCCGGGAAAGGGAAGTATGGGGCTCTCTGCTGGAGCTACTACCTCCGCGACCCGATCGGATAAGCGGACGAAGATGATGATGACCTTTTCAAGTAAGAAGAAAACATACGCTCTTTGAAAGCTAACTAATTAGCAAGAGCTGTATACATATCAACACTAATGTATCTTGAGACTTAGAATTACTTTTGAATGACCCAAGCGATTCAGACCAACAAAAACATTATAGGCCTATTTGTGTCCATTTAAACTGTTTTAAAACGTATTGTGTTCTGCGCTGAGCGTAGCTCTGCCGTATTTGTCTACATTGAAGTTCGATCAATTTGGCCTGCCTAATATGCTTGAGTCTCGCGGTCAGCTCTGTAACGACGCCATGGAAATAACGTCAACACCACACCCAAATTCAAGTTGCTGGCTAGCGTTGCTAATTCAGATCAACTCAACTTTGTCAGGCAAATTAACAATCCCTAGCTTGACATCTCATCATATACAGTGCATCCGGAAAGTATTCATACCCCTTCACTTTTTCCAAATTTCATTATGTCACAGCCTAATTCCAAAATGGATTAAATACCAAAAAAATCTCAACATTCTACACACAATACCGCATAATGACAAAGTGAAAAAAGTTTAGAATTTTTTGCAAATGTATTAAAAATAAAAAAATGTAATATCACATGTACATAAGTATTCACACCCTTTGCTGTGACACTCAAGATTGAGCTCAGGGGCATCCCGTTTTCATCCTTGAGATGTTTCTACAACTTGATTGGAGTCCACCTGTGGTAAATTCAATTGATTGGACACGATTTGGAAAGGCACATACCTGTTTATATAAGGTCCCACAGTTGACAGAGCATGTCAGAGCACAAACCAAGCCATGAAGTCCAAGGAATTGTCTGTAGACCTCCAAGACAGGATTGTATCGAGGCACAAATCTGGAGAAGGGTACCAACAAATTTCTGCAGCATTGAAGGTCCCAACGAGTACAGTGGTCTCCATCATTCGCAAATGGAAGAAGTTTGGAACCACCAGGACTCTTCCTAGAGCTGGCCGCCCGGCCAAACTGAGCAATCGGGGGAGAAGGGCCTTGGTCAGGGAGGTATCCAAGAACCCGATGGTCACTCTGACAGAGCTCCAGTGTTCCTCTGTGGAGATGGGAGAACCTTCCAGAAGGACAACCATCTCTGCAGCACTCCACCAATCAGGCCTTTATGGTAGAGTGGCCAGACGGAAGCCACTCCTCAGTAAAAGGCACATGACAGCCCCCATGGAGTTTGCCAAAAGGCACAAAAAGGACTCTCAGACCATGAGAAACAAAATTCTCTGGTCTGATGAAACCAAGCTTGAACTCTTTGGCCTGAATGCCAAGCGTCATGTCTGGAGGAAACCAGGCACCGCTCATCACCTGGCCAATACCATCCCTACAGTGAAGCATGGTGGTGGCAGCATCATGCTGTGGGGGTGTTTTTTAGCGGCAGGAACTGGAAGACTAGTCAGGACCAAGGGAAAGATGAATGCAGCAATGTACAGAGAGATCCTTGATGAAAACCTGCTCCAGAGCGCTCTGGACCTCAGACTGGGGCGAAGGTTCACCTTCCAACAGGACAACGACTCTAAGCACACAGCCAAGATAACAAAGGAGCGGCTACGGGACAAGTCTGTGAATGTCCTTGAGTGGCCCAGCCAGAGCCCAGACTTGAACCCGATTGAACATCTTTGGAGAGATCTGAAAATGGCTGTGCACCGATGCTCCCCATCCAACCTGATGGAGCTTGAGACGATCTGCAAAGAAGAATGGGAGAAAATTGCCCCAAAATAGGTGTGCCAAGCTTGTAGCATCATACTCAAGAAGACTTGAGGCTGTAATTGCTGCCAAAGGTGCTTCAACAAAGTATTGAGTAAAGGGTGTGAATACCCGTGGTCCCGTGGGCTCACCACCTGCGGGAAGAACCAATGGGGTCGGGTGCGCTGCCAGAAAGGTGGTAGTGAAGGTAGAGGGTCTCGACGGACCAGACCTGGGTGGCAGAGGCTGGCTTTGGGGACGTAGAATGTCACCTCTCTGGGAGGGAAAGAGCCGGAGCTTGTGCGGGAGGTGGAGCGCTACCAGTTGGATCTGGTGGGGCTTACTTCTACGCACAGCCTCAGCTCTGGTACCTCAATCCTGGACAGGGGTTGAACTCTATTCTTCTCCGGAGTGGCCCAAGGTGCGAGGCGCAAGGCGGGAGTGGGGATACTTATAAGTCCCCGGATGAGTGCCTCTATGTTGGAGTTTATCCCGGTGGATGAGAGGGTCGCCTCCCTACGCCTGCGGGTCGCAGGGGGGAAAACTCTGACTGTTGTCTGCGCCTATGCGCCAAACAGTAGTGTGGAGTATTCGGCCTTCTTGGAGACCCTGGATGGAGTCCTGCATAGGGCTCCTGGTGGGGACTCCGTAGTCTTACTGGGAGACTTCAACGCACATGTGGGCAATGATGGAGACACTTGGAGGAGCGTGATTGGGAGGCACGGCCGCCCGGATCTGAACCCGAGTGGTGGCTTGTTATTGGACTTCTGTGCTAGTCATGGACTGGCCATAACGAACACCATGTTCGAACATAAGGATGCTCATAAGTGTACTTGGTACCAGAGCACCCTGGGCAGAAGGTCAATGATAGATTTTGTTATCGTGTCATCGGATCTGAGGCCCTATGTTTTTGACACTCGGGTAAAGAGAGGGGCGGAGCTGTCAACTGATCACCATCTGGTGGTGAGTTGGGTCAGGTGGCCGGGGAAGCCTCTGGACAGACCTGGTAAGCCCAAACGTGTAGTGCGGGTGAACTGGGAACGTCTGGAGGAGGCCCCGGTACGGGAGGCCTTCAACTCACACCTCCAGCGGAGCTTCTCTTGCATCCCTGTGGGGGCTGGGGGCATAGAACCAGAGTGGGCAATGTTCAAAGCCTCCATTGCTAAAGCCGCGACTGAGAGTTGTGGTCTCAAGGTCTTGGGTGCCTCAAGGGGCGGTAATCCCCGAACACCCAGGTGGACACCAGCGGTCAGGGGAGCCGTCCGACTGAAGAAGGAAGCCTTCCGGGATATGTTATCCCGGGGACTCCGGAAGCAGTTGCAAGGTATCGACAGGCACGGAGGACTGCAGCCTCGGCGGTGGCAGAGGCAAAGCAGCGGGTGTGGGAGGAGTTCGGAGAAGCCATGGAGAAGGACTTTAGGCTGGCACCAAAGTTGTTCTGGAAAACCATCCGGCAGCTCAGGAGGGGGCCTGGGAGTATGACGATCCGGTCTACATGTGTTTTGTAGATTTGGAGAAGGCGTATGACCAGGTCCCCAGGGAGCTATTGTGGGAGGTGCTGCGGGAGTATGGGGTGAGGGGGTCACTACTTAGGGCCATCCAATCTCTGTACTCCCAAAGCGAAAGCTGTGTCCGGGTTCTCGGCAGTAAGTCAAACTCGTTTTCGGTGACGGTTGGTCTCCTACAGGGCTGCGCTTTGTCACCGATTCTGTTTGTGACATTCATGGACAGGATTTCAAGGCGCAGCCGCGGGGGAGGAGGGCTGCAGCTTGGTGAGCTTGGGATCACGTCACTGCTTTTTGCGGATGATGTGGTAGTGATGGCGCCATCAGCCTGCGACCTTCAGCACTCATTGGATCGGTTTGCAGCCGAGTGTGAAGCGGCTGGGATGAAGATCAGCACCTCCAAGTCTGAGGCCATGGTTCTCAGCAGGAAGCCGATGGAGTGTTTACTCCAGGTAGGGAATGAGTCCTTACCCCAAGTGAAGGAGTTTAAGTATCTTGGGGTTTTGTTCTCGAGTGACGGGAAAATGGAACGCGAGTTGGGCCGGAGAATCGGAGCAGCGGGAGCGGTATTGCAGTCGCTGTATCGCACCGTTGTAACGAAGAGAGAGTTGAGCCAAAAGGCAAAGCTCTCAATCTTCCGGTCTATCTTTGTTCCTACTCTCACCTATGGTCACGAAGGATGGGTCATGACCGAAAGAACGAGATCACGGATACAAGCGGCCGAAATGAGTTTCCTCCGGCGGGTGGCTGGCTTCTCCCATAGGGTGAGAAGTTCAGTCATCCGGGAGGGACTCGGAGTAGATCCGCTGCTCTTTGCGTAGAAAGGAGCCAGTTCAGGTGGTTCGGGCATCTAGTTAGGATGCCACCTGGCCGCCTCCCTAGGGAGGTGTTCCAGGCACGTCCAGCTGGGCGGAGGCCACGGGGCAGACCAAGGACCAGGTGGAGGGATTATATCTCCATGCTGGTCGGGGAGCGCCTTGAAATCCCCCAGTCAGAGCTGGCGGATGTGGCCCGGGAAAGGGAAGTATGGGGCTCTCTGCTGGAACTACTACCTCCGCGACCCGATCGGATAAGCGGACGAAGATGATGGTGATATTTTATTTTTTTTATTTTTAATACGTTTGCAAAAAATTCTAAAAAACTTTTTTCACTTTGTCATTATGCGGTATATAGCGTAGAATGTTGAGAATTTTTTTGTATTTAATCCATTTTGGAATTAGGCTGTGACATAATAAAATGTGGAAAAAGTGAAGGGGTATGAATACTTTCCGGATGCACTGTATGTTAAGACCATCGACCTTCAAATTTAGGGGTATCTACGTCTGCTAGCAAACAAGTGCTTGCTAGTCCTTTTTAAACATAAGATTTGGATACCATCCTCTTACATGCTTAAATTAAATGCAATTTTAGGCCTACCAGTTTGATGGTTCTAGTGAAAATGAAGGCGTATGAATACTTTCCGGATGCACTGTAAGCCAATCAAAGTTATCATAACGCTACTGTGTGGGGAGTAAAAAACGGATATAGCAGAAACATCCCTATTCAGTCTTCTCAGGTCCGTTGCACGAGCTAAGCACAGATCCACTCAAGCCAGGAATCCTAGAATTCGCGCTTGGGTTATTTTTTTATGTTAATTCATTTTATTTTTTCACAACTCGGAAGGGCTGGTTCTCATTTCATTCCCAGTGTCTCTGTCCCCAAAGACCCAGATATGACAGCATCCACCCCCTTTCAAAAACTCATCGGATCTCCACAAATCACACAAAACGGCGATTTTCGCAGAAAGGTGACAAGTTTGTATGCCTGTTCGCACAATTGGCCACTAATCGGTATCGGCCTGAAGTTTATTTCAAATATCCGTTTTCGGTCTCAAATATTCATATCGGTGCATCCCTACCTATAACATACCTCAGCCAATGACGTTTGCTAGTGTTGGTATGGCAGCAAATTGCATCATACTGGTCGGCCAACCACACGATCAGGATGATGTAGAAGGCAGTGGTCGTGTCATTGAAGAACTCTGACATGATTGCCTCCATGCCTTGGGAAAAAGAATGAGAATAAATTGTTGATTACACTTCTCTAGACATTCAGATTTAGCGCTTTTCTTGACATCCAAAGTGCTTTACACTATAGAGGGGAGACTCAGTTAGCTCGGCAATGTGTAGCACCCACCTGGGTGATTCTACAGCAGCCAATTTACGCCAGACTTGCTAACTACATATCGGTCTTAAGACCAACTGAAGGGCCACAACAGGCAGGATAGGGGATAGATTAGCCAACTGAGCGCTGAGGTGGCCATGAAGTACCACAGGATCTTTAGTGACCACAGAGAGTTGTTTAACGTGCCATCCAAAAGACACACCCTGTACAGCACAATGTCCCTGAACTGTCCTGGGGCATTGGGCTGCCACAGACCAGAGGGTGGAGGGACCCAAACTGGTCAACCAACGTCACTTTGAGTAGCAACTGGTCTCCCATCCAAGAACAGGCTAGGACAAACCCTACTTGGCTTCAGAGGCAAGCCAGAGGTGGGATGCAGGGTGCTCATGCTAAATAGGTATATTACTTAACAATGTAATTAAAACACGTTGGTTTTACCTGCTGAACAAAACTGCTTACACAACTGATTTCTCTACACAGACATTTTCACAGAGCTGTTCTTTGAAAGTTTGAATGATCTCCACCGCACGTGTGATTGATAAGACAGCGGACTAATGTAACCAAAACCAAAATCATGGTATTTTGAAATGCATCTGGACAAACATGGCAAGGTGTGACAATAGGAATGTTGGCGGAACATATATTACTTTGCATATATTAATTTCTATTTTCAAAATAGTTTTAAACTAATATTTTAGTCATAGAGTGTAACTCTGTGTTGGAGTGTTAACCCCGGTGTCCCAGTACTCCCTTCCACCCATCTGGGTTAAAAGCCAAAAGTGTGCAGTCTTACCCACAAGTGCCAGAATTACAGTTAGCAGAGGGGCCGCTGGGAAAGCAATGGTCATGTTCATCTCCAGCATCTGCAGTAAGTCCACTACGAGGAGAAAAAATTATTAAATTAAGAGAGAGAGTGAGAGAGAAATTAAAAGAATTTGGTGTTTGGGGCGGTTTCAAAATTTAAATAATTTAATATTTAACCAAGGAACTACAATCTATACATTTTCATCTTGGCAATGTTGAAATCCTCCTCTTCTGGGCAATGGCAGTCAATAATAATAATAATAAGGGAGGAACACATCACCACCATACGCTAGAGTCAGGTATCTGATCAGTCATCTAAAATTTGCAATAAGGCTCATAGTGTAGTGCAAAGACGTTTATCGGGAAAAAAAATGATTTAAAGAAGTCATCTCACCTATAAAGACGAATATCTGATGGTGGGAGTAACGCAGCAACATGGAAACTGAAAGGGTCTACACAAAAAACAATGTTAAAAATTATCTATATAAGCTTGTATTTTCTGTAAAAGAGCCATTCCTTGCCAATGGGTTAAGAAGGCATAAATAGCAATAACAAATAGTTTAACAGCCATAGCAGGCTTGGGCAGAATGCAGTGTCCAGGGCTGCCTCAACCATACAGATAGAATAAACAGATGACTGACTACATGCTGCTGAACACATTTACATGCAGTCTTATGTACTTGTATAGATTATGATTTAACTAACATTATTATTATTATTTATCTATAAAGGTGTAACAAGCTTAGAGTACGTCTCTTTTCAAGCAGTGCCCTGTTTAAAAGGCCTTGCGTGTAAAGGTAAGTTTAATTTTCTAGCAAGAAATTACATTTTGCTAATTATTTTATGGTTATTACCTACATCTCTGCAGATATAAATAATATATATAAATAAATAAATCAAGAGAAGAAGATGTGCTTTAGAAGAGCGCCCTAAAAAATCAGCCTCTCAAAAATCTGTTGAAGCCTGCTAAATAGTAAACCATCAGAACAGTTGTTGGAAGGAGACATGGCTCCCTGCTTGTCAAGAACATCGCTTGTACACTCGTTGTAAAAAGCATGGCTGTATCAGAGCAATTTGACCTAGCTAACTGAGCGTGCAGGCATGTGTTAACACCATTTGAAGGGAGGGGCATAAGAGAGGGATAGAAGGGATCAGAGACTCAGAAGGTGACTTTTTGGGTGGTGGTGATTCAAATGTTTTCAATTTTACCCAATTCTCTAGAGTTGCATTCTGAACCTTTCATGGTAGACATACTGTATGTTTCAGGAATAAAACACCCAGTAGAGCGTATGATTAAATTTGCGAGGTTCTGATTTTTGACTAGCATTATGCATTTTTTATTTTGATTGCCGTCTATGAGCCTAATTTACTTGTACTAAAGAAACCAATCATGCCAAATTATTTAACATTTGATGCCCAGCGGCAAAGAGGAAAAAATGCTGACTGCTTCATCAAATGGTTCCCGTTTCAAACCCCTCGTGACAGTATTTATTTCCTCACATGTATTAGAAATCTCACTGCATAATAGCTACACACACATTTTTTCAGTTTTAAAGATTCACACTGCTTTAATTGTACTTGACATATACTGCATTACATACATGAACACACACTCATACTGAGTGTACTTAACCATGTAAGTGCAGTATTGCTTAAATTTTACTGAACGATAATATTAACTTAAAATATGTACTAATATGGATTGTTGGTATTTATTTATAATAAAATGTAAGTTGAGTTAACTGTACTAGTCCCCACTGCTGCTCCAGCTCTGAAAAAATACATGATTAAAAAGGCCGGGCAAATAAAGCTGAAGCTGAAAAGATACATCTACAGCTGTCTAGCTTTATACAAAAAAAATGTATTATAAAAAAAACGTATTTATTTTCTCCTTTTTCACGTGTAGTTTTTCACTGACTGCTGCATTCAGTTTGAAGTTCTACAGGCATTACATGATCTTTGTTTCTAACAACTGTACCTTTTTTGGGCTTGGCTGCGCCCTATATTATGTAAACGAATGAAGGCCAAATTATAATCTCTATCCTAAAGCAATCCAGGGTTGCGCTTACATTTTTGTTAAGAACACCAATGGCGTTTCACGGAATTGCAAGATACGTTTTTTGGTAAGGACTGTCAAAACTGCATTGGTAGATTCTGAGCCTTCAACATTAACATATTTGCACAGAAATAAAATGTGTTGCAAAGTTCGTTTTTTAAGCAGTTTATTTATTTGTGGTCACTCTTTTAGTTTTAGTGGCCAGCCATACTGCATATTTTAGGACATTCAAACTTCAGTTTATGTTCTTTGATAATGAAGCTTGGACAACAGTTACTACTTTAGCTAGGGACAAACATCTAACACAACTTGGATTATTGGCATTAAAATGTAAAAAATTACTTGGTAAACATTCGAATATGCATGCATTTTACATTAGTAACAAGTAACAAAAAAGTAAATAATTTAGATTCAAAATACTTACAAATATGACCATAATGACGAAGGCAGCGAGGTAGGAGGTGCGGGCCATCCACATGCTGACAAATCTATAGTGTTCCCCAGAGACCACATTTCTCAGGTACCCTGGGGTTGAACACACAAATCAACAGTAATATTATAATATTGCTACAACACAAAGAATGACGTCAAGCGTTGGTGTTCTGTGTTTTAGAAAAACATGCTATTATTTGATGGAAGAACAGAAAATCATCTTTGAAGCTAGAATAGTACGTTGAGGAAAAGACTTGGGATAAAATATGAGGTTGACGAACATGAGGTCAAAGAAGGCCCTGCTCAGATAAAATGTTACTGGTGAGGAGGATGTGCTGTTTTTATTACATATCAAGTTTGTCAATAAGTCATCGAAGGCCAAATTACTCCCTCTCATCTTCAGACACCACCTCATCAGTTTGCAAAAGAGTTGTCGATCGCTTAACAGCTACTAGGCGACACTGTAAGGAGAGGAGGCTGCCGCTGTCTGTTTGCCGCTTTTCCTTCAGCACAAATCATATTTACCATGAAAGTATATCGTTGTTTGATTTCAAATTATGTTGGTTAAATTCGTCTTAATCTGCTTTGAATTTAGCTCCATTAGTTTTAATTTTTTGACCCACTAATTTATGCCAAAGGACACTCGAAGTTCGTCACCTGTTACCTTAGCCGTTGTTTTGGCTAGGACTTGTTATTATCGTTGCTAGGACCACTGGCACTGCCTGTAAACTAGCCAGTTTCTGCTCACTGGCAGCTAGCATCTTCTTCACCTGGTATGGAACCGAAATATACCATCTTGGATCTACTCAGTCTCAACAACTACTGCACCCCGACCTGCACCAGAGTCATCGATGAACTTGGATTGCTTCGCCAACCCAGCTACTCACACAGAGGTTCTGGACGAATGTTTCTTCACCCTGGGCGTCGTCGGAATTTTTCTAACAGTACTGATATTCGTTCCTTCTGGTCTACGGGTGAGAAAAAGCCCCACCCCCTTGCTATCCTAGCCGTAACAGCGTTTTATGCGCACAGCCCAAGGCAATCTCATACTCCCCACATGGCTATCTTAAGCTTGCTCTTTTTAATGTAAGATCGCTAAACCAATAAGGCTCTACTGGTGTCTGAGTTCATCCTGGACAGAAAG
The DNA here is from genome assembly GCA_017639675.1 of Aplochiton taeniatus. Classification (NCBI taxonomy): domain Eukaryota; kingdom Metazoa; phylum Chordata; class Actinopteri; order Galaxiiformes; family Galaxiidae; genus Aplochiton; species Aplochiton taeniatus. The sequence goes on from CM030187.1 coordinate 6,439,467, forward strand.
CTGGACATGTGCCTTCATGAGACCTGGCAACAGCTCAATGACTTCTCCCAGTTACAAATAAGCAACATTGTTTTTAATCAGTGTTGCGGTGCTTTTAGCCCCACAAGCTAGTATCAAACACTGATGTATCAGGCTATGCCTTCGCCCTCTCCAAGTTACAAGCTACCACTGGCATTGGTACTAGCTAGCTAGGGTGCAACGCAAGTCTCATTCATGATTCATGATGCATAATATTAGGTAGGCTACTAAAGATACACCACGTCGGCTGCATACAGTCAAACGGATATGTTTGTTCCGTTCGGTTTCAAATTAGGTATTCAACTATCGCTGCATGAGCGATTGAAGGCAGGGAGGGAGAGTGGAGTAACAACAGTTAAAGGAATAGTACATTTTTTTTTTATAGTTTGCTCCTTTCTATGTCTTGCGAAAATGCTCCAACTTGTCCAGATAGTTTGTTGTTGTTGTTAGTTGTATTTCCAACGTTTTTGAGGTATTACATTTTCCCATTTAGCTGCAATTTTGAATAGAAATCTATGATTGATATCAGGAGTGTCAGTTTCATTGCACATGCATATGGCTAGACTGGTTACTAAAAGTCTAATTTTTCATTTCATAAATAAAGAAAATACTTATGTTAAAACACTTTCATGCTAGTTTTTAAGTTTTGTTTACAGATATAAACAAGAAAAAATCTAGATTATAATCGAAATCGTCCATAACTTAGGGGAAAAAAAAGTATTTATTTTTTAGGCCTAATCGCCCAGCCCTAGCCCAATTGCTCCACTTTTGAATGTTTGGCTATAAAACTGACTGGCCCTGAACCACTCACCATTGTAACAATTTACAGATCACCAAAACCCTCTGCTGTGTTTCTCGCTGAATTATCATCATTGTTAACAACTATTTGTGTCATGTCTACTGAAGAGCTGCTTCTGGGTGATTTTAACATACACATTGGAGATTCCAACAGTGTTTTTACTAATGATTTTTTGTCACTCTTTGACTGCCTTGATATCACTTAACACATCACCTTCCCAACCCATAACTAAGGACACATATTGGATTTAGTCTGCTCCATGGGAATCAATCCCCGCAACCTCACTGATGTTGAGTTCCCCATCTCAGACCACAAAGTTGTGCTGTTTGAAGTCTCTGCCCCCAGAGCCAAGCAAAAAGAGTAGCGCACCATGCCCTTCAGAAACATAAAAACATAAATCCTTCTGATCTAATAAGCCTGATTAACTCCCACCCCAGTCCCGCCCCTGCTGACTTAGTTAGCCATTACAATGGCAGCCTCTCGTCCTCCCTTGAGTCCTTGGCCCCCCTGAAAACCCATTCTGTCTCATTCACACTGATTCCTGGTACTCCTCTAACCTCTGCCAGGTTAAAACCTCTGGCCGTCGTCTAGAGAGTCTGTACAAAAAAAATTGGAATGGAATCTCAGTCCATGCCCAAATGTATTCCCAACACCTACTACACTAACATCATCAGCAATGCAAAAGAAAATATGAGAGTACTCTTCTCAATAGTTAGCCATCTACTGCAGCCCCGAAAAACCCTTCATGCCAACATCTCCACTGAACAATGTACTGCATTGTTTAATTTTTTCATCAATATCCACAAACAGCTGACTGTGTGTACTGCCCCATCTTGCGACCTGTCCTGGATGGACACCTTGGAACAACCCCTCCCCAGTTTGCTTTCTGAATTTACCACAGCCTCGGAGCACTCCATTTCAGAGCTCATCCTGAAGTCCAGGTCCTCCACCTGTCAGCTGGATCCCCTCCCTACACACCTTATCAAAGCCTGCCTGCTGTCCATCTCCCTTCTGATTACGGAAATTATCAATGCCTCCCTTACCTCTGGAATGGTCCCTCTACTACTCTGCAGATGGCCGCTATCACACCCATCCTAAAGAGCGAGTTGTTGCTGCTGAACTTCAACTGCACCTGGATTCAAACATCTATGAACTTTTCCAATCTGGTTTTCGCCCAGAACATAGTCCTGAAGCCCTGATCAGAATCACTAATGACCTCCCCTGTGCAGCTGACTCTGGACTACTGACCATCTTAATCCTTCTCGATCTTAGTGCCGCCTTCGATACCATCTCCCACTCAATACCACTGGAGCGCCTGGCTGGCATTGGTGTGACTGGTGTTGCTCACTCCTGGATTAGCTCCTACATCACTGACAGACAACAGTTTGTTCAGTTAGGAAACCATAGGTCCAAGGGTTTTACTGTCACAAAGGGTGTTCCTCAAGGGTCTGTTTTGGGTCCACTCCTGTTCATTATATACCTCCTTCCCCTGGGAAGGATCCTCCGTCATCATGGTGTCCAGTTTCATTGCTATGCTGATGATACCCAGCTCTATCTCCCTGCCAAACCCACCACCGCCTTCCCGCCGATGTCCCTCACCCACTGCCTCCAGGAAATTACAAGCTGGATGAACAAAAATGTCCAGAAGATCAATGGGAACAAAACCGAAATAATGCTCATTGGCTCCAAATCTATCCTATGCAAACCCCACAACGGCAATATCACCACTGTCCTGTGTTTCCGTCATGTTAAATTGAACTTATTGTATCGTTTTAACTGTATTGCTATGCTATGTACGGTGACCTTGGGTGTCTAGAAAGGCACCTCTAAATTAAATGTATTATTAAGAGTCATAGCCCTTATTGTTTCCGTACCGGTTTATTCTCCTCTATTATTTTTGTTCTTCTGCCGTCGCTCAATTTCCCGTGAGCTGCTTTATGCTAGAGACTTGAAACTTTGCATGCTAGTCCATAACGGTATCCACTACTCTCAAATCAAAGATGACCCGCATTGACCTCATGGACCTTAGGACCTTTTGCTCCTATGTCCGTCTCCACATGATGAAAAAAAAGCCTCTTGGAAGCCAAAGGTGCACCTGGGAAATCTTCCTGCCATTTAGAATTTTGTGAAATACACTTATATGAATAGAACTTTTGATACGTTTGTCCAATCCACACCAAATATGGTATGTAGCATCATTGGACCATGATCCACAAATGGTGTATAAGCCGGACTGCCTGGTCAAAACACGTGACCGCTACAAGCCAATTAAATTTGCAAAGGGGGAGGCTTATCACAAAATTAGTTATAACTCAGTCAAACTCAGTCCAATCCTCATGAAACTTTCTACACTGCATCTAGGGGCTCCATGGATCACGTGAAACCCATTTTCAAATCTGCCTTTAAATCTGCTATAAATTTGAAACTTCACATATTTGCTCTAGGGGAGAGTCTAATGCAATAACTAAGAGAAGATTGTGATTGGACCAATGGTTGGGTGTGGCTGGTCACGCATGCGAATAGCTCAGTCAATCTCAGTCCAATCCTCATGAAACGTGGTACACAATAATGTGACATTAATATAGTGCCCCCTAACGGCAGATGTGAAAATGCTTTTGCTGACATGATCAATTAAGCATCTAGAGGTTGTGTACCACGTTTCATGAGGATTGTAAATATATATATATATATATATATATATATATATATATATATATATATATATATATAAAAATAAATAACTCATATAACATATATATACCCTTATGTAAAGGTCCAAATAGCATGCCCCCCCCCCCCAAAATGCTACTTGTAGCCAGAGTGATACCTTTTGATGGATCGCTAGATTATTAAAACTTGTGTGCATGATCCTATACACACAGTGAGATAGGAGTGCACAGACTTTGGCTTAGTGTGAAGGTAAAATTGCATTTTGGAATGTGGGATACAAGGAGTGAGGAGATGCTGCAGGATTGCTTTGAAAATACAGACTTGCAAATAATTTGCTGATGACATGGTGCTAGTTGGTCTTATGCAGGACAGGACAGGAGACACAGTTAATCAGTCTACATACTTCCATCATATTGGTGAGCTTACTAAGTGGTGTGAAGACAGTCTTTTTTATGAACAAAAGTAAGGCTAAGGAGCTGGTTATTGTGAGTCACCACAATGCCTGTCATTATTTTCCACCCGTTTTGATTAATGATCAGCCTGTTGAAGCAGTAGAGGAGTTTATATATTTAGGAACTTTTTTTGACCGCACTTTAAGTTTTACAGCCAACACAGAATATATTTTCAAAAAAGCAATGCAGCGCTTGCATCAGGAAATTGGATTAATACGATATAAGCAAGACAATTTTAGAGACTGTTTACAGAAGCCTTGTTGAAAGCGTTTACATTTTTTATGTGTACATGGTATGGGCACCTGGGGGCTAAGAACAAAAATGTCCAGAATTACAAACATGACCAGTCAAATTATTGTGAAAGAGCAGAAACAAATGGGACGTATATATAAAACACAGGTGAAAAAAAAAGCTGGACAAATTGTGTCTGATCCTGTTCATCCCCTTTTTAAAGAATTCATAAAACTGCCCTTGGGAAGACGCTATAGAGCCACTACAGTAACCAAGAACATTTACAAAAAGTCTTTGATACAAAATGCAATAACTCTGCTAAATTTGTAAACCTATTTACACTGGAACCATATCTGTTATTGTTGTCTGCACTGTGCATGTTGTGTTATTTATTATTGTATTTTTTGTGATTTAACCAACCTGTGAAGGCGAATGCAAATTTCCACATTTGTGGACAATAAAGAAAGACAGCATCAATGTTAAGGCCCCTATTTGGTACATTTTGGAATGTTAAATAAATCTTCAGGGTTGCTATACAGCAAATGTAGTGAAAATTGGGGTGGTCAAAATGATTAGCCCCGATGTGATGTTTTGTTTTCAAACCACACCTGAGTAATCAATCAGCTTTCAAACCACACCTGAGCTATCAATCAGCATTGAACATTACGTGATTGACTCCAATGAACAGGGCTAGTGGCATTTGAATAGTTGAGTCGATTGAGGGGGACTACTCTTGAAGTCACCTTATTTAAACAAAAAAAAATACCAATTTATCATGCCAAAAAAGTTAAGAAATCTGTCTGGACCTAAGACAGATGATAGTGGATGTTCATCTTATGAGGGAAGGCTATACTGCCATTTCCAAGCGTTTCACAGTGTCTAGTAGGGGGTATAATGGTTCTTCGTAGCACCATACTTTGCGGTGCGAAAACGTGATGGTATAAGTTGGACGGTTTTACTCATCAGCTCTAATTATATTTTTGAATTGTTATCAACACGAAACACACATTTTATTTCAAATGTTAGAGCATACAAACATCCAAACACCAAATATAACAAACACTAGCCCTACATTTTACTCTTTCTTTATAACAAAATAGTATTCTGAATTTGTATCAATCTGGTTTTAGACCTGGTCATTGTACTGTCACAGCTGCCTAAAAGGTAATAAATTGACTTTGTTACCCTCCTTAGATTAAAAAAACTAAAAACTGTTGCCATATTATATGGATCCTCATCAAAAGCATTGATACAGTTGATCATGTCCTACTAGTTGGAAAGATGAAAAAGCATTGGTTTTGGACAAAAAGTGCATGTGATTGGTTTACAACTACTTGCGTGGTGTGATCAATCTCAATCTCCAAGCTATTGACTGAGGCAAATGTCTGAATTCCTTGAGGTTGGAAAGGGTGTTCCTCAGGGCTCCATTTTAGGACCTGTTTTATTTACATTGTGCATAAAGGATATTGGAGCTTCTCTCAAAAACTGTAACATTCACTTCTATGCTGATGATACAGTACTGTACTGCTCGTGTTCATCTCTATAAATTGCTGTCTCTAGCCTACAGACAGATTTTTGGGCCTTGGAGAAAGCACTAGCTGGCCTTTCCTACTTTAGTTCTTAACAGTGATAAAACTAAATATATGTTCTCCAGGGCAAAAGTTCCTGATTCTGTCATTCCAGCCATAAATACTCAAGGTGGTGTTCAAATTTAACGAGTCCCATTGTATAAGTATCTTAGCGTTTGGATTGATGATAAGTTGATATTTAAAACTCATGTTGAAGAAATAATTAAGAAATTAAAAGTCAAGCTAAGTTTTCTATAGGAATAAGTCATGTTTTAATATTGATAACAGGAAATAATTAGTGCAGGTAACGTTTTTCAGCGATGGACTATGGTGATTTATTACTTATAAACAGTAATCCTTTCAGAACACATCACTGTGATTTGTATCATAAAGCAGGTTTCACATATTAGGATGGAGAAACATTGTTTATTATTTGTTTATTCTTTCATTAACTACTTTTTTTTTTTTTTTTACCTCAAATGTCTCTTAAATGTTAGACACAAACTATAATACTCGAGCTAAGGTAGATTTCGTATTGGACATCTCTAGGGAAAATACTAATCTAGGTAAAAGAGCGTTTAGCTTCTATGCTCCATATAAATGGAAAAAGCTGCAACAAACATTGAAGATTGACTCATTTAATTCCATCTCTCTTTTCAGGAGAAAAATAGAAGCCATTGCTGTAACTGAATGTTCTTGTTTCTAATAATAATATTGCCTTAACTCTCTCAAGTCTAATCATTTAAATTGTTGTTTGATGTTAATTACTTTTAACTTTTAGAAATGTTTTCATTTTTTATGTATTGTAACCCAGGTCATTGCAGTAAAAGAGAACTTGTTCTCAGTCAATTTACCTGGTTAAATATGGTTAAATAAATAAATACTAATTACAATTAATCAGCGGTAAATAATATAAATATATAAAACGAAAGTAGTCATGATGTCACGCTATCGACATTCCAATCGATTTTCTATTTGTATTTATTTTATTCATAATTGTTTAGTTGTTGTAACTTATTTATTCTGCCTTTAACAGGGTACTGCTGGAAAAGAGACCTAGTCTCAGTTGGTCTCATAGATTTATTTTTACATCTCACACGATCTACTTGATGAATGCCTTCAAGATCAATGGGTTGTGGACCACTGGCCTAGAGGCTTAATTGACCATATTAGCGAAGCCCATTTCACATCTGCCTTTTGTGGGTGCTGTAAATGCCACATTTTGATATCTCTGGATGGGAATGCCCAAATAGCACAATACTTTATACATAAATCAACAAGAAAATTGTGATTGGACAAACGGCTTATCAAATAAATGCTAATAACTCAGTCAAACTTAGTCCAATCCTTATGAAACTTGTTACACTGCCTCTTGAGGCTTATCTGGTCAACTCCGCGAAGCTGTTTCCACATCCAACATTGATCACATGATCTGGAATGAGGCTAGGACCCGTAAAATGCTGCTTGCAGCTTTAAATGTACTTGCCTATCGGTGAAGGCAGTTCTTTTTATAAACCACAGTTAATTCAAATCTTAAATCATTATTTTCACTAGACCATCAAACTGGTAGGCTTAAAATTGCATTTAATTTAAGCATGTAAGAGGATGGTATCCAAATCTTATGTTTAAAAAGGACTAGCAAGCACTTGTTTGCTAGCAGACGTAGATACCCCTAAATTTGAAGGTCGATGGTCTTAACATACAGTGCATCCGGAAAGTATTCATACCCCTTCACTTTTTCCACATTTTATTATGTCACAGCCTAATTCCAAAATGGATTAAATACAAAAAAATTCTCAACATTCTACGCACAATACCGCATAATGACAAAGTGAAAAAAGTTTTTTAGAATTTTTTGCAAACGTATTAAAAATAAAAAAATAAAATATCACCATCATCTTCGTCCGCTTATCCGATCGGGTGGCGGAGGTAGTAGTTCCAGCAGAGAGCCCCATCCTTCCCTTTCCCGGGCCACATCCGCCAGCTCTGACTGGGGGATTCCAAGGCGCTCCCCGACCAGCATGGAGATATAATCCCTCCACCTGGTCCTTGGTCTGCCCCGTGGCCTCCGCCCAGCTGGACGTGCCTGGAACACCTCCCTAGGGAGGCGGCCAGGTGGCATCCTAACTAGATGCCCGAACCACCTGAACTGGCTCCTTTCTACGCAAAGAAGCAGCGGATGACTACTCAGAGTCCCTCCTGGATGACTGAACTTCTCACCCTATGGGAGAAGCCAGCCACCCGCCGGAGGAAACTCATTTCGGCCGCTTGTATCCGTGATCTCGTTCTTTCGGTCTTGACCCATCCTTCGTGACCATAGGTGAGAGTAGGAACAAAGATAGACCGGAAGATTGAGAGCTTTGCCTTTTGGCTCAACTCTCTCTTCGTTACAACGGTGCGATACAGCGACTGCAATACCGCTCCCGCTGCTCCGACTCTCCGGCCCAACTCACGTTCCAATTTCCCGTCACTCGAGAACAAAACCCCAAGATACTTAAACTCCTTCACTTGGGGTAAGGACTCATTCCCTACCTGGAGTAAACACTCCATCGGTTTCCTGCTGAGAACCATGGCCTCAGACTTGGAGGTGCTGATCTTCATCCCAGCCGCTTCACACTCGGCTGCAAACCGATCCAATGAGTGCTGAAGGTCGCAGGCTGATGGCGCCATCACTACCACATCATCCGCAAAAAGCAGTGACGTGATCCCAAGCTCACCAAGCTGCAGCCCTCCTCCCCCGCGGCTGCGCCTTGAAATCCTGTCCATGAATGTCACAAACAGAATCGGTGACAAAGCGCAGCCCTGTAGGAGACCAACCGTCACCGAAAACGAGTTTGACTTACTGCCGAGAACCCGGACACAGCTTTCGCTTTGGGAGTACAGAGATTGGATGGCCCTAAGTAGTGACCCCCTCACCCCATACTCCCGCAGCACCTCCCACAATAGCTCCCTGGGGACCTGGTCATACGCCTTCTCCAAATCTACAAAACACATGTAGACCGGATCGTCATACTCCCAGGCCCCCTCCTGAGCTGCCGGATGGTTTTCCAGAACAACTTTGGTGCCAGCCTAAAGTCCTTCTCCATGGCTTCTCCGAACTCCTCCCACACCCGCTGCTTTGCCTCTGCCACCGCCGAGGCTGCAGTCCTCCGTGCCTGTCGATACCTTGCAACTGCTTCCGGAGTCCCCGGGATAACATATCCCGGAAGGCTTCCTTCTTCAGTCGGACGGCTCCCCTGACCCCTGGTGTCCACCAGGGTGTTCGGGGATTACCGCCCCTTGAGGCACCCAAGACCTTGAGACCACAACTCTCAGACGCGGCTTTAGCAATGGAGGCTTTGAACATTGCCCACTCTGGTTCTATGCCCCCAGCCCCCACAGGGATGCAAGAGAAGCTCCGCTGGAGGTGTGAGTTGAAGGCCTCCCGTACCGGGGCCTCCTCCAGACGTTCCCAGTTCACCCGCACTACACGTTTGGGCTTACCAGGTCTGTCCAGAGGCTTCCCCGGCCACCTGACCCAACTCACCACCAGATGGTGATCAGTTGACAGCTCCGCCCCTCTCTTTACCCGAGTGTCCAAAACATAGGGCCTCAGATCCGATGACACGATAACAAAATCTATCATTGACCTTCTGCCCAGGGTGCTCTGGTACCAAGTACACTTATGAGCATCCTTATGTTCGAACATGGTGTTCGTTATGGCCAGTCCATGACTAGCACAGAAGTCCAATAACAAGCCACCACTCGGGTTCAGATCCGGGCGGCCGTGCCTCCCAATCACGCTCCTCCAAGTGTCTCCATCATTGCCCACATGTGCGTTGAAGTCTCCCAGTAAGACTACGGAGTCCCCACCAGGAGCCCTATGCAGGACTCCATCCAGGGTCTCCAAGAAGGCCGAATACTCCACACTACTGTTTGGCGCATAGGCGCAGACAACAGTCAGAGTTTTCCCCCCTGCGACCCGCAGGCGTAGGGAGGCGACCCTCTCATCCACCGGGATAAACTCCAACATAGAGGCACTCATCCGGGGACTTATAAGTATCCCCACTCCCGCCTTGCGCCTCGCACCTTGGGCCACTCCGGAGAAGAATAGAGTTCAACCCCTGTCCAGGATTGAGGTACCAGAGCCGAGGCTGTGCGTAGAAGTAAGCCCCACCAGATCCAACTGGTAGCGCTCCACCTCCCGCACAAGCTCCGGCTCTTTCCCTCCCAGAGAGGTGACATTCTACGTCCCCAAAGCCAGCCTCTGCCACCCAGGTCTGGTCCGTCGAGACCCTCTACCTTCACTACCACCTTTCTGGCAGCGCACCCGACCCCATTGGTTCTTCCCGCAGGTGGTGAGCCCACGGGACCACGGGTATTCACACCCTTTACTCAATACTTTGTTGAAGCACCTTTGGCAGCAATTACAGCCTCAAGTCTTCTTGAGTATGATGCTACAAGCTTGGCACACCTATTTTGGGGCAGTTTCTCCCATTCTTTTTTGCAGATCGTCTCAAGCTCCATCAGGTTGGATGGGGAGCATCGGTGCACAGCCATTTTCAGATCTCTCCAAAGATGTTCAATCGGGTTCAAGTCTGGGCTCTGGCTGGGCCACTCAAGGACATTCACAGACTTGTCCCGTAGCCGCTCCTTTGTTATCTTGGCTGTGTGCTTAGAGTCGTTGTCCTGTTGGAAGGTGAACCTTCGCCCCAGTCTGAGGTCCAGAGCGCTCTGGAGCAGGTTTTCATCAAGGATCTCTCTGTACATTGCTGCATTCATCTTTCCCTTGGTCCTGACTAGTCTTCCAGTTCCTGCGCTAAAAAACACCCCCACAGCATGATGCTGCCACCACCATGCTTCACTGTAGGGATGGTATTGGCCAGGTGGATGAGCGGTGCCTGGTTTCCTCAGACATGACGCTTGGCATTCAGGCCAAAGAGTTCAATCTTGGTTTCATCAGACCAGAGAATTTTGTTTTCTCATGGTCTGAGAGTCCTTTTAGGTGCCTTTTGGAAAAGCAGGCTGTTATGTGACTTTTACTGAGGAGTGACTTACGTCTGGCCACTTTACCATAAAGGCCTGATTGATGGAGTGCTGCAGAGATGGTTGTCCTGGAAGGTTATCCCATCTCCACAGAGGAACACTGGAGCTCTGTCAGAAGTGGACCATCGGGTTCTTGGTCACCTCCCTGACCCAGGCCCTTCTCCCCCGATTGCTCAGTTTGGCCGGGCTGGCTCAGCTCTAGGGAAAGAGTCCTGGTGGTTCCAAACCTTCTTCCATTTGCGAATGATGGGAGGACCACTGTACTCGTTGGGACCTTCAATGCTGCAGAAATTTGTTGGTACCCTCTCCCAGATCTTGTGCCTCGATACAATCCTGTCTTCGGAGGGTCTACAGACAATTCCTTGGACTTCATGGCTTGGTTTTGTGCTCTGAACATGCCTCTGTCAACTGTGGGACCTTATATAAACAGGTATGTGCCTTTCCAAATCATGTCCAATCAATTGAATTTACCACAGGTGGACTCCAATCAAGTTGTAGAAACATCTCAAGGATGAAAACGGGATGCCCCTGAGCTCAATCTTGAGTGTCACAGCAAAGGGTGTGAATACTTATGTACATGTGATATTACATTTTTTTATTTTTAATACATTTGCAAAAAATTCTAAACTTTTTTCACTTTGTCATTATGCGGTATTGTGTGTAAAATGTTGAGATTTTTTTGGTATTTAATCCATTTTGGAATTAGGCTGTGAAATAATGAAATGTGGAAAAAGTGAAGGGGTATGAATACTTTCCGGATGCACTGTATATCAAAAAACCAATACAATTATTTATCAAATCAGCTATTATACTCATATTCTACTGGCAGCCGTGTATAGTGTGTAATGTGGATTTACAGTATCCAAATAATAAGTAAATTATAGATGTATTGATGCATTATATTAACACACGTAAATCTCCAGAATAAATACTTAGCAAACAAGCAGGCTACCTTTGTTCTCCTCGTTTTCAGCCAGGGCCTTGACACTAGACATTAGAATGTCATCATAACCAAGGAACTCATCAAGGAGGAAACGACTGAAGCCATCACCAAAGCACTGGTCCTTCATAGGATCTAGAAATAATATGCATATTATTGAAAAGAAAAACAAACAAACATACAAGCCATATTTCTGGTGACAAAGCAATTTTGACTATCCTAAACTCTAACAACAACAGGACTGAATACTAGCAATGAATCCAATGCCCTGACGTACAAGTACAGAATTTGTTAGAATTTCATCCATCAAATCCCTTTAAAATAAGTATTTTTCATAGCTTGTATATTGACCAGTTTTAAAAATGTGGAGTTTAGATACATTTTGGTTTGACAGTTCATAACTCAGTGTTCAATATCTGCTTATCAATATTATTCTATGAACAGATAATTTAATATTACAAATAATTGAGTTCCAAAATCCTATCAAAAACATTTTTCACCTCGTAAAACAAAGACAGTTATTAAAAGACTCAATTTAATTCATGATAGTTTGGAAATCCCTGTATGAAACCAGCTGCGAATTCTGTATTATTAAGGTTCCTAGCCCAAACTCATAGTTATTGAGCTCCTTTATTCTTCCTTCCTATTATTATTGTTTTTTTCCCCCTCGCGTAAATTTCCCAGTAGCGCTTTAGTCAGAGACTTAAACTTTGTAGGCTTGCTGGTACCGGTAAACCCGCTACTCACAAAACTGAAGATGACCCACATTGACCTCCTGTGGTGCTATAACAAGTGATAGAATTGAAAGGCCATATCTCCTACACCTTGTGACTTAAGAGTTACAAACTTTGCACCTAGGTCCATCTCTACATGCTGAACAAAAAAGCCTCTACCCCCAAGTTCTGTCCTGGGATTTTTGTTCTCCGCCATTTTGAATTTTGTGAAACAGTTAAATGAATAGTAACTTATTGATCTATTCTTCCAATTCTGCACCACAATTTGGTACGTAGTATCTGTTGCACCATGATATACAAATTTGGTGTATACCGCCGACCTACGGGCCAGCGGTGGTGTTACTGCTATAAAAGCCAATCAAATAACAAAATGGGTGTGGCTTCCCCACAATAGGGGGATAACTCAGATCGAACTCAGGTCCAATACTCATGAAACTTTAAACACTTCCTCCAAAGGCTTCCTGGATCATATCAGCACAGCCATTTTGACCTCTGCCTTTAGGAGGGCGCTATAAATTGCTCTTCTTATATCTCTTGATGTGAATTTCCAATTAGCATGACATTTTAAATGCATACTCAAGTGGAGAGTCTTAGTGGAATAACTAAAGATGGAGGAGTTTGATTGGAGAAATGGTTTTGACTTGTGGGCGTACTAAGTAAATTCTTAGGCCAATCATCATGAAACTTCGGTACACATCCTCCTAGAGACTTAATGGGTCATGGTCAGCAGAGCCAGTTTTCTCACATTCGACCTTTTAGGGGGGCACTATAGCAGCCAGATTTTGTTTTGTGTTTATTGTTAAAATCGCAATAATCAGCAATTGGCATAGCTAAAGACTTGAAAATGTGCATGCTGGTAGATACCAGTACCTACTACTGCTTAACCAAAAATGAACCACATAGACCTTATGATGGCGCTATAATAATTGATAAAAATGTCAAACTTTGTTTATATCTCCTACACCATATGACTTTAAGTCACCAAATTTTGCACATAGGTCCTTTCCACGTGATGAACAAAAAATTTTCTTGGAACTCCAAGGTCCGTGTTGGTTTTTTGTCCACCATTTTGAATTTTGCGAGCAACCTTTAAACCTATAGAACTTTTGATCCGTTTCACCAATCTGTACCAAACTTGGTTTGTAGCATCAATTCACCATAATATGTAAACGTTGTATAAACCAGACTTACAGTCCAAAACACGTGCCCACTGTAAGCCAATGACATTTGCAATGGGCGTTGATAATCACAAAACGTTTTATAACTCAGTCAAACTCGGTCCAATCCTCATGAAACTTTGATAGAAGCCTCTATAGGCTTCATGAATCAGCTAAGCCATTTTGCCATTAGGGGGTGCTATAATGGGCACATATTGATATGTGTTTGGGAAAATGCTAAATTCACCTATTGGCATTGATAACAACCTACAACTTTGCAAGCTAGTGGGTAGCAAAGCCCGCTACTCCCAAACCCAATATGACCCCAATTGACCTCATGGTGGCGCTACATTAAGTGATCCAATCTGCACACTTTGAAAGGTGACATCTCCAACACAATATGTCCTAGTGTCACCAAATTCAATTCCTAGGTCCATCCTACCCAGCCCACTTCAGCTAACCACCCACTCCAAGCAAAATTACTCCCAACAAGTAATGCCGTAATGTAATGTCTCAGACAACCCCTTGAACAACACCATGTTTTCACAATCTAAAGACCTTGCAGACAGCTAGGAACCGTCAAACGCTGCTCGCAGCCTTAATTTTATTTATTAATTGAGATTATTTGAAAATTGAGAAGCTACACTTGAACTTTTGTGGAACAGTTGCAACTTAAGGACCCGAAGGATCCTAACATTAAATATGCACACAAAAATTTAGGAATTTAGTGTATGCAAGGTATTAAATATAATGTGGAATTTGTAAAAAGTGGTTGTTTCCATGCGTGTTTGAGACCATAAATACGCACAATAGAGACAAAATTAAGATGGTGTGTATACAGTACCAGTAAAAGGTCTGAGTACACCTGTAATCGTAATTTGCGTCGCCTGGCTTAAAAAAGCTATGGAACTGGCCTCAGAACTAGGGCTGTCGCGGTCAAGGAATTTCCCCTGCGATGTTATATGCCGACTGAACACCACGATTTGTGATATTGGCGCATTTCTTTTTTGTGCAAATTACTTTATTTATCCTCATTTTAGTGCTTTAGAAATAAGCATCATTGTTAGGCTATTATTAGATATAGTTGTTTCTTTTTAAATTACAAAGATGATAGTTTTAAAACAAATTAAACTTCTTTAATGCAGAGGAAGAGAAAGTCAAGGAGAACAAAAGGTAGGCTACATGCAATTTCTTATTCACGAAAAAAACGTAAGTCTATCCTTCAGCGTAGGTTAGATATTTTCAAACGCAAATAAATAAAGTGAATTGTTTACGCTAAGCCGTTCAAATGCAAACGTGCGAACATTAGTAGCTTCCAAATCACAACTGAAAACACCAATTAAGTAAAAAAAAAACGTTGAAAAACGTTTTCCTTTCATCAACAAAGAATCAAGTCTAGAATATTTTGGTTATCATGTCCTTGTTGCGCGCTAGGAAAACCAGCAAGTTCCCGGCAGCACTAAAAACTCTTTCTGACGGTGTACTCGTTGCACAAAATGCATATATACTTGCGGGCGACTTTTGAGGGCAGAGGAAATCTACCGTTGTTGTGGCGCCACGGGCAACGTTATATTTGGTTTTGAAACCAGTGCATCTGCCATTGTTTACATCAGAAAAATACTTATGACTGGAAGGCAGCAGCATCGTATGCGAACAGTTTGTGGGAAACGTTACACACTTAAGTCTTGTTTTCATTCTGAGTTTATTTAACATTCTATAAATAAGCATGTAAGACAAAAAGGTTAGCAATTCATGAAAAAAATGAAACGTGAACATTGCGGTTCTTGTGGTTGCTTGACATCACATGCGGCTGGCTTGTCAGTACTGCGATATCGCAATGTTGCGGTTATCGCGACAGCCCTATATGAAACCGCCAAATCTCAGAAAAAGTCATCAAAATTGTGGCGATTATAAAACAGCTATGCCCATATAAACATTCTCATTTGCTCTCTTTTTCTCATATTTGAAGTAGTCAGTGCTACTAGCGCAGGCACTAGAAAGCCATGGGGATATGTATGAGAAAAATATGTAAAAATGATGTAATGCGCCCCAAACAACGGGCAGCCACAAGAGAGTTAAAAAATTTGAGGATCTGGGCTTTTTTCTTGTTTTTGCAAATTTTTCTCCTGCTTTGCTTTGTTGGATCGTGGCCCCTATCTTTGTGGATAAGATGAACTGTGCATTTCCTGTCCGCTATGGACTATCATATTCTGTCATAGAGCATTTCTGAGGGTTGTGCAGACATCCATCCTGTATAGGGCGCTGAAGGACCGTGGTGGTGATGAAGCATTCCTCTGACAGGTCACCAGGTTGCAACAGGTGAGTTCAACCTGGTGATTAGCAAGAGGAATGTTATAAAAGGGTGCCTGTTTGTGGGGGAGCCTCTGAGACGCCAGAAGGCTAAAGGACGGGCTGCTGACATATGCTGTTGGAGGGAAGTGACAGGCGGACACACAGCAGCAGAGTCCTGACCTGTATTACCGAATAAAAGGGATAGGCACAAAGAGCCATTGCAGTGTTTTGTCGGTCTGTGGCAACAGACTATTACAGCATTTAACTATTTTCTGATTCTAACTATGTTTGTAATCTGGTTTTCTGTATTAGGCTAACCTTAATAAAAGGTAACATATACGTTTTGTTAACCCGTTTACCATATTAACCTAATGTTTCAATTTTACTGTTATACTGCATATGCCACTTTCATATTTCCAAGTGTTGCAACCTAGTTATATACTAGGGGCAATAAAATGAAAATATATTAATTACATCTTTGAAGTTTCGATAACCGCTTTAAATCTATTCATGCGATTTCCTCAATCTTACGAAAGCGTTTATGGCATGTGGCGGCCTTCAAGTATGTTGTCATATTGTCTTAATTCAATGGTGCACAATCCCTAACTAAGATTCACAACTAGTTTTCTGTATTAATCTAATGAACATGAAAACTATTTAACTGTCTTTACCCTCTCGACATACTCATTTAATTTCACAACTTTGGCCACTTCCGCTTGGGACTGCCCAATTCTTTGGCCTTTTCATATTTCATCCGGTTAATCCAGTTCCAAACTTCAACAAGTTTGTAAAGCTGATTTTTTGGACTATTTACGATAAAACGAGAAAGGGTATTAACTTTAGATTTATAGTTTAAATATAGTTAATTATAGTTTCTCATTTTTCAACCCTTCATAATAATCTACTCCCCCAAGGTTTATGGAAGCCGCTTCCTGTTTGCGGGCATTTTCCAGTAAAAACATTTACTTGTAGATTACAAAGTGTCCTATACTGAGAAGAATAAAGTGAAAAGATATTAAATTTGTATCGTAACTATAGGGAATCCTATTCTCCTGTAAATTATTTTGCGTTTACTTATAGAAACTTCTCGAGGATGGGGCTATCAAGTTATTCTGCCATTCTGTATCTCCTTTTGGCTGTCATCATTTTAAATTTGGTTTTGTCACAACGTGTTTGTTAAATCATGATGCCTTACACAAGAATTGTATTTAAAGTTGAATGATGCATTAAACATAAACTGGGTTTGCTTCCAGGTGCAATTTCAATTTCATACAATGCTCCTGATGGTAATGAAGTGATTCAACTTGCAATGAATTGCAATGAACTATAAATTGCAATAAATAGAAAATTGCACAGACGATAAATTGCAATAAAGAATTAGAATGATTATAATAGAACTTTTTAAACAATCAGAAAGTTGGAAGTAGGCCTTCTGAAAGAGATTCTAGTGTGGCCGGAAGGATCAAGGTCTGCTCTCAAGGACTGTCTTGCGACAACAGACTGGGACATGTTCAAGCAAGCAGCTACACACAACAATCACACAGACAATGAAGAGCTTACAGACACTGTTCTCTCCTACATCCGGAAATGCACAGATGATGTGACCCACACAAAGAACATCATCACTTGGGCTAACAAGAAGCCATGGCTAACAGGGGCTGTCCATCGGCTGCTGAGGGCCAGAGACAAAGCCTTCAGAGCCGGGGATAGAATTGGCCTGAGAACAGCAAGAGCCAGCCTGTCCCGGGGTATCAGAAAAGCAAAACAGGACTACTCAAAAAAGATTATCAGCCACTTTAACGACAGCAGAGACACGTGCAGCCTGTGGCAGGGCATCCAGGCCAGAACAGATTACAAGCCTGCATCACAGACCT
Organism: Aplochiton taeniatus; assembly: GCA_017639675.1. Lineage (NCBI taxonomy): Eukaryota > Metazoa > Chordata > Actinopteri > Galaxiiformes > Galaxiidae > Aplochiton > Aplochiton taeniatus. Next base: position 6,457,227 of record CM030187.1, read on the forward strand.
GCGACGACAACATCTCTCTGCTCAATGACCTAACAGCTTCTTTGCACGATTCGAAGCAACAAACAACACAAGCCCACAGAAAATCCCCCCCCCCCCACGACCAGGCTCTGTGCCTGTCTGCTGAAAGCGTGAAGAGGGCACTCTCCACCATCAACCCCCGCAAAGCAACAGGCCCAGACAACATCCCAGGACATGTACTGAGGGACTGCGCAGAGGAGCTTACGGATATCTTCACGGATATCTTCAACACTTCTCTGAGTCAAGCTGCTGTTCCATCACACTTTAAGTCCTCCACCATCATACCTGTACCAAAGAAACCGGCTCCATCCTGCTTCAATGACTATCGCCCTGTGGCACTGACCCCCATTATTATGAAGTGCTTTGAAAGGCTAGTCATGTCTCACATCAAGTCCATCCTCCCCCCCACCCTGGACCCCTTTCAGTTTGCATACAGAGCAAAACGTTCCACAGAGGATGCAATCTGCTCTGCTCTCCACCCAGCCCTCACCCACCTGGAAAAAGCAGACTCGTACGTGAGAATGCTTTTCATAGACTTTAGTTCAGCTTTCAATACCATAATCCCACAACAACTTATCTGTAAACTGGACCAGCTGGGGCTCAACACCTCCCTTTGCAATTGGGTACTGGACTTCCTCAGTGACAGATCACAAGCTGTACGAGTCGGCAACAACACCTCGAGCCTCATCAAACTTAGCACTGGGGCCCCACAAGGTTGTGTGCTCAGTCCCCTGCTCTTCACCCTGCTGACTCACGACTGCACACCAACCTACAGCACCAATCACATGGTGAAGTTTGCAGACGACACAACTCTGGTGGGTCTCATCACCAAGAACGACGAGACCCACTACAGGAAGGAGGTCAACCTTCTGACCACGTGGTGCAGAGAACAATCTCCTGCTGAATGTCAGTAAAACAAAGGAGATTGTGGTTGACTTCAGGAAAAGCCACACTGAACACCCGCCACTGACCATCGATGGTGCTGCTGTGGAGCGAGTGAGCAGCACCAAATTCCTGGGGGTGCACATCAGTGAGGACCTCTCCTGGGCCACCAACTCTGCAGCACTGGCGAATAAAGCCCAGCGGCACCTCTACTTCCTCCGTAAGCTCAAGAGAGCGAAAGTCACCAGACCGATTCTGAACACTTTCTACCGGGGCACCATTGAAAGCATCCTGTCCAGCTGCATCACTGTGTGGGGAGGTAGCTGCACTGCACACAGCAGGAAAGCGCTGCAACGCATTGTGAACACAGCTGGAAAGATTATTGGTGCCCCACTCCCACTCCCCTCCCTGCAAGACACATACATCACCCGCCTCACCCGGAAAGCTACCTCAATTGCGAACGACACCAGCCACCCAGCACACAGTCTGTTCAGCCTCCTGCCCTCTGGAAGAAGATACAGAAGCCTCCGTTGCCGCACTGCCAGACTCAGAAACAGCTTCATATATCAAGCTGTCAGGAAACTGAATTCTCTCCCATCACTCCCCCCAGCCAGATCCTCCAGACTGACAGGAAGCTGAAATCCCCATCTGCCCCAATCCCCCCCCCCCCCCCCCCCCCCCCCCCCCCCCCCCCCCCCCCTCAAGCACAAAAACACTCAGGGACTCTGCAACAAACTGTATCCTGCACTTTTATCACTTTATTATGTTCGCCATTTACCAAACTGACTGGAAATTGGCTGTCCTTACTGTCCTACTTGCACTGTCTGCCTGTACACATCATACTGGATGTTTTTGCTGCCTTTAACATATTGCCGTTTTGCACTGGTAGTTCTGCACTACCACAACCATAACCTTATACATCAACTTATGCTGCTAACCTAACTTATACATAACTTATACATACTACAACCAAACTTACAGTACATATGCTGCTACCCCTAGCAATACATTGTAGACTATACATTTCTGCATATTTTTTATATATAATTTTATTGGCCATCTTTAGCTTTAGTATACAGTGGGGCCAAAAAGTATTTAGTCAGCCACTGATTGTGCAAGTTCTCCTACTTAGAAAGATGAGAGAGATCTGTCATTTTCATCATAGGTACACTTCAACTATGAGAGACAAAAATGAGAAAAAAAATCCAGGAAATCACATTGTAGGATTTTTAAAGAATTTATTTCTAAATGATGGTGGAAAATAAGTATTTGGTCAATAACACAAGTTCAACTCAATACTTTGTAACATAACCTTTGTTGGCAATGACAGAGGCCAAACGTTTCCTGTAAGTCTTCACCAGGTTTGCACACACTGTAGCTGGTATTTTGGCCCATTCCTCCATGCAGATCTCCTCTAGAGCAGTCATGTTTTGGGGCTGTCGCTGGGCAACACGGACTTTCAACTCCCTCCACATATTTTCTATGGGGTTGAGGTCTGGAGACTGGCTAGGCCACTCCAGGACCTTGAAATGCTTTTTACGGAGCCGCCACTCCGTTGCCCGAGCGGTGTGTTTGGGATCATTGTCATGCTGGAAGACCCAGCCACGTTCCATCTTCAATGCTCTCACTGATGGAAGGAGGTTTTGGCTTCAAATCTCACGATACATGGCCCCGTTCATTCTTCCCTTAACACGGATCAGTCGTCCTGTCCCCTTTGCAGTAAAACAGCCCCAAAGCATGATGTTTCCACCCCCATGCTTCACAGTAGGTATGGTGTTCTTGGGATGCAACTCAGCATTCTTCTTCCTCCAAACACGACGAGTTGAGTTTTTACCAAAAAGTTCTATTTTGGTTTCTGACCACATGATATTCTCCCAATCCTCTTCTGGATCATCCATATGCTCTCTGGCAAACTTCAGACTGGCCTGGACATGAACTGGCTTAAGCAGGGGGACACGCCTGGCACTGCAGGATTTGAGTCCCTCTCGGCGTAGCGTGTTACTGATGGTAGCCTTTGTTACTTTGGTCCCAGCTCTCTGCAGGTCATTCATCAGGTCCCTCCGTGTAGTTCTGGGATTTTTGCTCACTGTTCTCATGATC
>CM030187.1:6460426-6607926 GCA_017639675.1 Aplochiton taeniatus
ACAATTAAGAAAGAAATCCATAGCTGGACTTTAGAGATACGCCCCCTCAAATCATGTGATGCCCTTGATGCTGTGTTTTAAATTATTCAATTGCGTTGCTACTACCCTAAATTGCATCTGTCTCATGAGAGCTCTTTACTGGACCTCGAAGGAGGTCTCCTTGACCTGTGATCCAAAAATGTAAGAACTTGCTAGCTGGACTTTGGAGATACGCCCACTCATCGAGGCATGCTCCTTATAGCCTACTTCACTGTCGCTGAACTGCATTAGAGCTATGTCCACTGTGTGATTAATTCGATTTGGCTCCTGACGGGAAAACAATGCAATACATTTTGGTTAGCATTTATGTTTTCATTGGCTTTTAGACTTTTGCGTGTCTGGGAAGATAACGTGATTTCAGTAGAATTTGAAATCAGGCGTCCGTAGGCTACCTGTCTCATCGGCTACTAACCTTGAACTTTTGAAACATGATATATGCCTGCACCTTTAGAAACATAGTAGCCTAGCCTGCACGAATACACTTTTATCAACGTTACAGTAAGAAAACTTCTAAATCCATTAAATAATTTAATTGTTTATTGTTTCAATAATTTAATTGGGATTGTTAGTATCCGTATGGATCAGAACTGCCAATGATTAAGATATAGGTGTAAAGTCTCGATCCAATCAACACTTAGGCTAGAGTTTACGAATCATCTTGCCATTGTATAATATAAAAAGATATAGGCTATATTCATTTTTTTTACAGTGGCATTATTTTAGACACCGATATGTTACGAATGCTATTGCGAGCAGACTTTCGTCCCGCGTCCTAAACCGAGACAAGCGTCAAGAGTGAGTCATAGACGGATGTAACAGAGGGAATCCGGTCATTTTTCAAAATAAAACATCGTTCAGACTCAGATAATAAATAAAACGGAAATAATGTAAGTTATTTATTCTTTCTCCGCGGCCCGGTATCAAATGACCCATGGACCGGTACCGGTCCGCGGCCCGGGGGTTGGGGACCGCTGCTTTATACGACAGCTGTCCACGTTCGGGGGATGCGCGGAGAATCATCTCCTTTGTCTGGTAGTAGTGCAGCGCCACCAGCATAGCTCTAGCAGGTTTGCCTGCAAGCGGCTTGGCTGCGATGTGCTCTGTCTATAACCGGCGTGTTGGCGAAAGTTTCCTCGCCCAGGATTTCCTTCAGGAAGGGTTCCATGAAGGCAGTCGGATTGGTGCCCTCTTCGCCCTCAGGTAAGCCAATCACACGTACAGTACGTTTTGTTGATGGGAGCAAATTTCTTGGGAACCCACGGCGGCCTTGAGCTTGACGTTGTCCGCAGCCAGGGCAGCGCATTGGGTTACCAGGGTTACCAGCTCCAGCAGCCTATCCGTAACTTCATTTTGTGAGGTTTCCAGGGCAGCGATTTTGTTTGCATGGTCAGTCATGGTTCTCTGTAGTGAAGTCACTGTAGAGCGAAGTTCTTTAATTATTTCTTCCTGCATAGTTAGAGCCGTTGCACGGAATTCAGCCATAATCTCCGCCTGTAGCGCTTTCACCTCAGTGCGGATGGTGTTCATCATTTCGTCCCCAATGTTTAGCTCCGCCATTTCACCTGTTGGCTAGCTAGTGGAGTTGTCGATCAGTTTTGTTGAGTTGCTGAACAAGCAGAGTTCACGTGTTTTAAAATAGGCCTATTGAAAGACAGCGATTGATGTCTTTCACTAAATAATGTTGTCAAAGTGGCTTAAGTGCTGTTTGTGAAGAAGCCAGGGATTGTTCTATTAAGCCTGAGAAAATGTGGTCTGCCCTAAAGTTAACTCAAATGATCATCCAATGCAGAAAACGTGTGTGAGGGTTCCGCGGACATCCGTGGTGATGAAGCACTCCTCTGACAGGTCACCGGATTGCAACAGGTGAGTTCAATCTGGTGATCAGTTGGGGGAGTGCTATATAAGGGTGTCTGTTTGTTTCAGTAGGGAGGCTGACACACGCCGGAAGGCTGAGAGCATGCAGAGTTGCAGTCCCACGAAGAGCGAAGCACCAGCAGCAGCACCAGCACCAGCACCAGCAGCGTGGGCTTACGGGTGGGGGTGTGTGGGTCTGGGACAATAAAAGGGTTTCTCCAGCTACACTCCTTGGTCTGCCGTCTCCTCTGTGCTCAGAACTCTTCACAACGTGCACAGTGACTTATTTTCTTTAGACGATATTCAGGCATGGCCTACATATTTAGTTCACACATGATCTTCATATAGATTGCCTTTAACTAAAGATATACTGTAGAAGACTATTGGCAAATAGAAAATAGAGATTGATATGCCTGCGCAGGCCAACATTTCCTACATTAAGCCATATATGCGCATCATGCAGGACATGCTATACAGCGAATTATAAGAGGAGAATCGGAGCGAACCTGGGTTCCTAGACAATTTAATGGAGGTGCGCACGCGTGCGTCAGTCAAAATTATTTTCCTTACAGAAAATAATGACGGCGGATTATAATAACTGACTCCATTAGCCTGCATCAGGTCCTAAACGGGGAAAGGGGAGGAGACAAGCCAGGCAGCAAGTGGCCGTGACAATAGTACCCTATTTTCCCTTTTCTTGATCACCTCAACATCTGCTGACATCTGATACCTGTCTCCCCCTCTCTCCCTATCTCCTGATCACACAGATGCAAAGCATTACAATCAATAAACTAGAGTTGTACGTATGTTGATGGAAAATGTTTTTATTTCTATCATTATTCTCCCTATCAGGGAACAACACTTAATTATTGTATGAGTATTTTAGTTCGGAACAGTAGGCAATGGTTGTTGTGCATGTAGTAGGCTACTATATTATTGGGCGCTAAGTGTAAACCAAAGTTGGAGTGCATCATTTGTCAGATTTAAGCTCAATCTGTAACTTTCGTAGATTACAATAAATTGTAGCCTATTTTCCTTAGATATATAAATCTTTAGTAAACAAATTAAATTGAAAAAGTTTCACCTTCCCTCTGTTGTCATTAACAGGTAATTGGACGTGTCACGAGACAAATTAAACAGCTAAGACCTGGCCTTAAAGAGACATCAAATGTGGATACCAAACAACTGGACACAGTGGCCCTACTTTTTCCCCAAAGAGGGAGCGATGGATTATAGCCCTGAGGTTACAGTGTTTTAAATCCAGGCCTTGTTGAATACTTTGTATTACAGAGATTTCATTTCTATATCCAGCATGCATCATTGTGCCCATTATTCATCTTAGTTCATACCTCATAAGGCCTAAAAATAGAATGCATGCTTGACTTAGTGCTCTGGGAATTTGAAACAGGCTGTCTAAAGGGATCCACCGGTGACGTATGCTGTTTTTGACGTGTGGTGGGAAAAGACAATTGAAAGCTCACACCAAATGTAATGATGCAAGAAACCAGGATAAAGTGACAAAATGATTAGTCTTTGCCATGTTTTTCTTTTTGCTTTCAATGTAGTTACTCCTTATCCGCATATCCTGTCCTCGTGATGATGTCAGCAATGATGCAGATGAGGATTTTTCAGTTGAGACTAAGTGCAGGTTATCTTTGTAAGTTCATTGAAAATGGTATTTTGACAGAGTAAACTTAGAAAACATGCAATAAAGTAACAATTGGTCATCCAGTTACCTTTATCTCTCTACAGCAAGTCTTATAGTTGATAAAACCATTAGTATAAATATTATGGCTTTGCATTATATGCAGGTGGTGAGTTTGCCACTTCACTTCAATGTCATAGATAGCTCAAATGAATGGGTTTTAGACTACAAGGGGAGGAGTTTGCAATCTGAAAGGAAATAATTTTCATCCACAGCATCACTTCATGAATTACCTGATCTTGTAAAATTCTGGACTGAATGGGAGATGATGCCTCGGACAAATTTGTCCATTGATGTGGTCAAAGGCAGCTTCCCAACCGCGTCCACCTGCTATGAGTTCTTCAGAATTCCTGGGCATTACAAGGACTATGTCTTTTAAAAAGGATATCTTAGCCGGTATTGGCTCTTGCCAAATAGGATTTGGTCTTGTCTAATATGTTGGCAGAAAGTATAGAAAAACAATCCACACAGTTTGATAGAATTTTATTTAGCAGTGTAAAGTGGAGTGCAAGTTTATTTTTTATTATCACTGAATAATGAGCTAGGTAAGTTGAAATGCCTGGGGCCGGTTGGACAAAACACCTTAAGTTTTCTCCTTAAGTATGGCACTTAAGGCTTAATTTCTCCTTAGCTGAGTCCCTAAAAAGGTTTCCATACCTAAAGAAAACGTTGAAGCATTTACTGTATTAAAAGATAGAGTGGTGGTCAATTGGAAAGGTAGCAGTCAAGCCAAATGAATGGTTAAGACAGGCAGAGTTACCTTACCTTTTTTCCCTAACTTTGTTTGCTAAGGTATTTTATGCAACAGTTGAACTGGGATTCCTTAAGTATAAGACCAAGATAAGGACAAGCCGTAAATACTTAAGGGAACATTTTAAGGAAACTTTAAAGAGAATATTTAAGGGTGTTTTGTGCAACAACATTTTATCTTAAGGAAACCTTAACTTGGACTTTCAGGAAACATTTTTACTTCAAGTGTTTTGTGCAACCAAGGTCACAGTGAAAAGTGCTTGTGCCAAGTGATCTGATCATTCTGATTTTAATTGCCTGTTTAGAATTGAAAAATCATTTAACTCAAGATGTGTAATGCATCCTATAGCATATAGAACATGCCATGTTATGGTTGAAGTTCTGGGTAAAAGAAAAAGAAAATGTACTTAAATATTCTCACAAAAGTGAACTGCTGCAATGTGAATATCACTGTCAAAGGTCTGGGATGCAGATACAGTTTCTCTTGTCCATCCGTCAGTGGGCTGACACTGTTATCCCACTTAATTAAAGGAAAATTCATACCCTACAAATAAGAAAAGTAAAAAATGTCACTAGCATGCAGTATTAAATCAATTATCTAAATATACAGGCCACAGAAGTGGGCACTTCTTGCCCTTGCCCACTGCCTCCGTTTTGCCGATATTCCAGATGAGTTGTAGCTTCAGGAAAATGCATGTCAACATGTTGTGCTGAATAAGCCTATAGTTAATACTATCATTATTATAGTAATACAGCTATGGTCCAACTGCTCATAGAGTATAAAGGGCACTTTAGTTTGGTCCCGCCACACGCACCCCATGCGCGTGCATGGGAACGTGCTTGTGGTGGTGCACGAGCGAGACCCCCTTTCCTGTAGGGTACTATATAGCTCTATTTGGTGTCATTGCGGAAGCGCAAAGCGAGCATGTGTGTGTGTTCGTGTGTGTCCCTCAAAAACTGTTTGTGTCTATGAAGAGTGATCTGCGTTAGCCACGGTATAAAGATGGTTTTAGTATGCGAGAATGAAGTGGAATTATTCTGTATTTTGTCATTAAATAAAACTAACAGAATTACATTTTTCGTATCACGTGTCCATTTTAGAAGATGTTTAAGTCTCATACGTGCTTATTCTCGTAAAAAATTGCCATCAATCTTGTCACGACTTGTTAGCAAAGTTAGTCTAACCAAAAGTTGATGTCAATCTCACAAGAAGTTTATGGGGCACCAAGTGTAAACTAAAGTTAGAGTTAATTATTTGTTAGATTTAAGCTAAATCTGTAACTTTTCCCAGATTTACATTAAATTGTAGCCTATTTTTCTTAGATATACAAATGTTTGGAAAACAAATTAAATGTTTATTTGAGTGGTGTGAAACAAATTTTATTTATATATCAAAAACTTTTCTAAAATATATAACTTAAATCTTTGTTTTATATGTAAATATTTAACAAAATTATATATTTAGTTTACATCTTAAATATTTGGTTTTAAATCTTAAACCTAGGGTTTACTATCAAATACACTGCCGGCCCCCAAAAAAGTCACCGGTAAGAGCCTTCCATTGGATAATTACTGCAGTGATTAATATGTTTCAGCTGGCAACAAGTTATTTAACCCTAGCTGATGCGGTGAGTAGCTTCCCATTTCTTAAACAACCGTGTCGGAAGACATATCCTGTGGTCGCAGAAAGGATGTGAATCAGTTTCAGAAGGGTCAAATTATTGGCCTGCATCAAGCAAAGAAAACAACTAAAGAGATTGCTGAAACTACTAAAATCGGGTAAATAACTGTCCAACGCATTATTAAAACCTGGAAGGATAGTGGTGAACCATCATCTCCGAGGAAGAAATGTGGTCGGAAAAAACGAATGATTGTGATCGGAGATCACTTAAACATTTGGTCAAATCATATTGTAAGAAATCAACAGTAGAACTCACGGCTATGTTTAATAGTGAAAGTAAGAGCATTTCCACACGCACAATGCAAAGGGAACTCAAGGGATTGGGACTAAACAGCTGTGTAGCCATAAGAAAACCACTGATCAGTGTGGCTAATCTGAAAAAAAGGCTTTCATTTGCTAGGGAGTATAAAGATTGGACTCAATGGAGCAATGGAAGAAGGTCATGTGGTCTGATGAATCCAGATTTACCCTGTTCCAGACTGATGGGTGCATCAGGGTGAGAAGAGAGCCGGATGAAGTGATGCACCCATCATGCCTAGTGGCTACCGTACACGCCTGTGGGGGCAGTGTTATGATCTGGGGTTGATGCAGTTGATCAGGTCTAGGTTCAGCAACGTTATGTTCCCAAAGAATGACGTCAGCTGAATACCTGAATATACTGAATGACAAGATCTTTCCATCAATGGAGTTTTTCTTCCCTGATGACACGGGCATATTCCAAGATGACAATGCCAGGATTCATCAGGCTCAAATTGTGAACGAGTGGTTCTGGGAGCATGACACATCCTTTTCACACATGGATTGGCCACCACAGAGTCCAGACCTCAGCCCCATTGAGAATCTTTGGGATGTGCTGGAGAAGACATTGCGCAGCGGTGCGACTCACCCATCATCAATACAAGATTGTGGCGGAAAATTTATGCAACTCTGGACGGAAATACATGTTGTGACATTGCAGAAGCTTATCAAAACGATGCCACGGCGAATGTGTGCCGTACTCAAAGCTAAAGGAGGTCCAACAAAATATTAGAGTGTGCGACTTTTTTTGGGGGGGGGGGGGGACGGGACGGGCAGTGTATTTAATTATATCCTAAATTTGAAACTTTAGCCCAAAGATTTAGCTAGCCCAAGCTAACTGTCCGCTTTACGACAGTCGTATTACATGACTTGATCTAGTATGTTCAGCAACCATTGACAGTATATTATGAGTTGGCAAAATGATCGTGACGCCATCCATTCGTTTGTGGACCACCGTTTTGAAGCCTCGAGTTTGGCATTTTGAAAATCATCATCTTGGTTTCATAGGCCATCGCCATTTAAAAAAAAAAAAAAAATGAGGTGACGACATTGACCATTATTGGACGAAAGGGTGGGACTGGGGAGGAACTGGGAGGAGCGAGGGGTGGATCTGTGAGGGAGCCCGTTGCTACGTCTCTATCCCAATAGAATGTCAATCACATCAATCACACAATGCCACGCCCTAAAGCATACCCTGCTTTATCGTCTATTTTACTCTAAATGGGACCATCATTTACAAAACGAACATCATGCTGTATTGAAAATGACTTAAACTAGCAATTAAGACCATAAACTCGTAAGGAAAATGTTTACTGATGTAATAAAGTAAGTGAGAAGTAGGGTCATTTTCTCATAGACTTCCGTACAATCGTAGTTGCTTCTGAAACCAGTGGAGTCGCCCCCTGCTTGTTATTAGAAAGAATGCAGGTTTAAGGCACTTCCGCAGAGGCTTCACTTTTTCAGAGCCGTAACTACACCCTCGGTTCAGCCCCAGCTGGTTCGCTCTCTCTCTGTCAAAGTGAATTCTCGCTAAATTCCGGTTCAAATAAATACGGCGGAATTTCACTGAACTTTCAACAAAACGTACATAAAGTTGTCAGGGTCTAATTCTTCAGTGGAATCAATAATCCCGTAAGCCATGATCCCAGACAAAGTAAATGAGTAGCTATCTATGCGCAAGGCTTTCAGTATAAGATCATAGAACATCTCTTACTTTGCCTGGCACGCCCCTCTTATTTGAAGTACACGCCTTTGGTTGTACGACACTCTGTGAACCAGAAAAGGTCCTCCCCTCGGCTGGAAATTGCTGTAGTTTTTAAAATTCTGTAAATTACTCAATGACGCAATAGACAGTTTTGGCAAGTCGTGTAACACTTCTGTTTTGATAGATAAAATACAGCATTGGTATATGATGAAAAAATATCAAAATAAAATAAAAATAAAAATTCCAAAATGGGTGAAGAATCACTTTAAAAGGTTGAGTAGCAAGGATAGATATTTTCTCTTCATTCTGTTTTCTTTTAATCTTTGTTTCCTTCACTCTAGTCTTTAGTTAAATGGACAGGAAGTTCCATTACAGCACCCATTACCATAAGACCATCCACTCTTTAATGTTAGTCTTGAAAATCGTTCTCCAGGTATTTCTGCAGCCGCAGACAACGTGGACAAGATGGCGACTGGTCCTTGCACAGCGAGTGAAACACAGCCTTACACTGTTCACACCTGAAGCAAAAAATAAATATAAAACAAAACAGTTCAATTAGTTCATTTATTAGTTCAAATATAAATTCTGTATGTTTGCTTAATTTTTCAAAGATATAGAACGGTACGGGTCCGAAAAGAAAATGAGCAGCCACCTTTAATGAATCATTGCGCCATATGGGGATTTTTTTAATCCAAGACCCTCCAACAAAATGTAGGAAAACATTGTGCTGTTGCCCCAATGGTAACCCATTTAACCCACCGGTAACCAGCCACCAGACCTCTAGTTAGAATATACAGGGCAGCCTGTGGTTGGCAACTGATGGATGACAGACAGGTGACTCCTCTGAACAGGTATAATTTCTAGTACATGCAAACATGTGGTTGTTTCTAAGTGCTTTTAATCGTCAGCTTGAGTCATAGTCAATCAACGCATGTACTTGCTACTAATGATCATGGTCTTTGCAAAGTTTTCGGTTCGACTTACTTGCCTGACTACTTAAAGTACAGTTCAAAGCTACCTCAACCTGCTTAACCTCATAGCAATGTTTTTCAAGCACATCATTTGCAGACACTCATTATTTTTAAACATAATTATAATATTTTTCTTATGAAGTCACATTTTCTTTTTTTTTATTATTATTTTATATTGAACCGTAATCTTCTGAAAATGTTCTACCCACAGATTCCTTACATTTTTCTCTGTGCTATTTGAACATTGATTTTGCAGAATTAGCACCATACATCCCACCTACGGTTTGCCTCTGAAGCTAAGCAGGGTTGATCCTGGTCTGTCCTTGGATGGGAGACCGATTTCTGCTGGAAGTGGTTTGTTGACAAGTTGGGGTTACTCTGCCCTCTGGTTTGTGGCAGCCCAACGCCCCAGGACAGGGACATCTTTCAGATGCATGCGTCTTTTGAGTGGGAAAATAAACGGTCTCCGTCTCTGGTTACTAAAAATCCCATGGCACTTCTTGAAAAGAGGTGGTGAGCGCAAGTCTGCCGTAAATTGGCTGCCATGGCATCACCTAGGGGGGTGCTACACATTTGCATCTGTGAGTCCTCCTATAATTGAAAGCCCTTTGGATGTCTAGAAGAGCTCATCAAGTGTAATCAATTATTAAGGTTCCTAGCCCAAAGGGAACCTTATAGTAATTGTACTCCTTTATTCTCCTCTATTATTATGGTTTTCCTGGCTTCGCTCAATTGAGCTGCTTTATGCTAGAGACTTGGAACTTTGCATGCGGGTCCATACCAGTAACTGCAACTCTCAAACGAAAGATGACCCACATTGACCTCATGGTGGCGCTAATTGATCATAATGTTCAAACTCTAAAATGTAATATCTCTTACACCTTATGACCTAGTGACCAAATTCAGTTCCTAGGTCCACTTTTCCAACGAGGAACAAAAAAAGCCTCATCCAGAGGTCCGTCTGGATTTTTTTTCCGGCATTTAGACTTTTGTGGAAAACACTAAATTAATAGAACTTTTCATCTGTTCATCCGATCTGCACCAAATTTCATACGACCAGACCTACCGGCCAAAGCGTGTGACCGCTATAAGCCAGTGAAATTCGAAGAGGACGTGGCTGCCCAATAATGGGTGATAACTCTGTCAAACTCAGTCCACATACATATATATATATATATATATATATACATACATATATACATATATATATATATATATATATACACACATATACATATATATATATATATACACAGTGGGGCCAAAAAGTATTTAGTCAGCCACTGATTGTGCAAGTTCTCCTACTTAGAAAGATGAGAGGTCTGTAATTTTCATCATAGGTACACTTCAACTATGAGACAAAAATGAGAAAAAAAATCCAGGAAATCACATTGTAGGATTTTTCAAGAATTTATTTGTAAATTATGGTGGAAAATAAGTATTTGGTCAATATCAAAAGTTCAACTCAATACTTTGTAACATAACCTTTGTTGGCAATGACAGAGGTCAAACGTTTCCTGTAAGTCTTCACCAGGTTTGCACACACTGTAGCTGGTATTTTGGCCCATTCCTCCATGCAGATCTCCTCTAGAGCAGGCATGTTTTGGGGCTGTCGCTGGGCAACACGGACTTTCAACTCCCTCCACATATTTTGCCACTCCAGGCCCTTGAAATGCTTTTCACGGAGCCACTCCTTCGTTGCCCGAGCGGTGTGTTTGGGATCATTGTCATGCTGGAAGACCCAGCCACGTTCCATCTTCAATGCTCTCACTGATGGAAGGAGGTTGTGGCTTAAAATCTCATGATACATGGCCCCGTTCATTCTTCCCTTAACATGGATCAGTCGTCCTGTCCCCTTTGCAGTAAAACTGCCCCAAAGCATGATGTTTCCACCCCCATGCTTCACAGTAGGTATGGTGTTCTTGGGATGCAACTCAGCATTCTTCTTCCTCCAAACACGACGAGTTGAGTTTTTACCCAAAAGTTCTATTTTGGTTTCATCTGACCACATGATATTCTCCCAATCCTTTTCTGGATCATCCATATGCTCTCTGGCAAACTTCAGACGGGCCTGGACATGTACTGGCTTAAGCAGGGGGACACGCCTGGCACTGCAGGATTTGAGTCCCTCTCGACGTAGTGTGTTACTGATGATAGCCTTTGTTTTCTTTGGTCCCAGCTCTCTGCAGGTCATTCATCAGGTCCCTCCGTGTAGTTCTGGGATTTTTGCTCACCGTTCTCATGATCATTTTGACCCCACGGGATCAGATCTTGCGTGGGGCCCCAGATCGAGGGAGATTATCAATGGTCTTGTATGTCTTCCATTTTCTTACAATTGCTCCCACAGTTGATCTATTCACACCAACCTGCTTGCCTATTGCAGATTCACTCTTCCCAGCCTGGTGCAGGTCTACAATTTTCTTCCTGGTGTCCTTTGACAGCTCTTTGGTCTTGGCCATGGTTGAGTTTGGAGTCTGACTGTTTGAGGCTGTGGACAGGTGTCTTTTATACAGATGACGAGGTCAAACAGGTTCCATTAATACAGGTAACGAGTGGAGGACAGAAGAGCTTCTTAAAGAAGTGGTTACAGGTCTGTGAGAGGCAGAAATCTTGCTTGTTTGTGGGTAACCAAATACTTATTTTCCACCATTATTTACAAATCAATTCTTTAAAAATCCTACAATGTGATTTCCTGGATTTTTTTTCTCATTTTTGTCTCTCATAGTTGAAGTGTACCTATGATGAAAAGTACAGACCTCTCTCATCTTTCTAAGTAGGAGAACTTGCACAATCAGTGGCTGACTAAATACTTTTTGGCCCCACTGTATATATATATATATACACACATATATATATATACATATATATACATATATATATATATATATACATATATATATATATATATATATATATATATATATATATATATATATATATATATATATATATATATATATATATATATATATATATATATATATATATATATATATGCACACACATATATATATATATATATATATATATATGCTTTAGAGGACAGTCTTCGTCAATAACTACAAGAGGATTTTGATTTGACCAATGGGTGGACATGTGGGCATGGCTTATCACATATATGCTAATAACTCAGTCAATCTTAGTCCAATCCTCATGAAACCTGGTACACATCCTCTAAAGAATGATTTGATCATATCAGCGAAGCCATTTGTATGTCTGCCTTTAGGGGGCGCTATAACAGCCACATGTTGATATGTGTTTTGGGAAAAATTGCAAATAATCAACAATTGGCATAGCTAGACACTTGAAGCTTTGCATGTTGGGAGGTACCAGTACCCCCTACTCCCAAACCTAAAATGAAGGACATTGACCTCATGGTGGCGCTATAGTAAATTATCCAATTTGCAAGCATTGAAAGGCTGTACCTCATACAACACATGACCTGGAGTCAAGATATTCTGTCCCTCGGTCCATCTCCACATGATGACCCAATAAGCTATTTTGATCCTAAAGCCCGCGATTTGATTGATTTTCCACCAATTTCAATTGAGTGAAAAACACTTAAACCTATATAACACTAGATCTGTTTGACCAATCTGTGCCAAACTTGGTATATAGCATCATTGCACCATGATATGAAACATTGTATAGGCCAGATCTACCGGCTATAACATGTGGCCGCATTGAACCAATGGAATTAGCAGAAGGTGTGTCTTATCATAAAAATGGTTACGGGTAACATTGTTGTAGGAAGGTTATTTTTCCATCTGCCTTTGGGGGGCACTACTAATGCCACATATTAATATGTCTTGAATGCTGGTCCCTACGGGTAACCGCTACTCCCAAACCAAAGATGACCCACATTCAGTAGATTCTGAGTTCCTCCATGGTGGCGCTATAACAAATGATCCAAATTTCAAACTTTGAAAGGCCATATCTCCTAAACCATATGACTTTTAGTCAACACATTTTGCAACGAGGTCCATCTCTGCATGATGAAAAAAAAGCCCCAAGGTCCGTCCGGAGTTTCTTTCCGCCATTTTTAATTTGTTGAAAAACCTTTAAACCTATAGAACTTTTGATCCCTTTCACCAATCTGTACTAAACTTGGTATGTAGCATCAATGGACCATGATATGTAAACGTTGTGGAAACCAGACCTTCATTTTCACATCTTCCTTTAGGGGGCAATATAATGGCCACATATGAATATATGTTTATGTGACAATGCCAAATTGTCAGTGATTGGCATAGCTAGAGACTTCCACCATTCCAGGCAAGTGGGTAGCAGAACCCGTAATGCCCAAACCCAAGATGACTTCATGGTGGTGCTATAATAGGTGATCCAATCTGCACACTTTGAAAGGCCACAACCCCAACACAATATGTCCTAGTGTCACCAAATTCAGTTCCACAGTCCATCCTGCCCACTACTAGCAAAATCACTCCAACAAAGCCCTCTTGGTTTGCCTTTTGTCCATGGTGCTGCTTAATTTAGCCATTTCTGACTAATGCCCCAAAGGTTGTTAAATCACTTTTCTATATGCATGCACTTCTCTCAATCGCTCACTTCTATTCGTCTCGGACAACCCCTTGACCAGCACCATGTTTTCACGATCTCAAGACCTTGCAGACAGCTAGGAACCGTCAAAGGCTGCTCGCAGCTTTAATTATTATTACTATTCGTAGGCTTCTTTCCAAAATGAATAACTACTTAGAGTGCACAGGCCTGGCTCTGTGATATCCTCTTATTTTGAATGCTGGTATGCGTTTTAATGATTTTCTGTATTAAAAGTAATAAATGTCTATATGTAATGTATGTAACGAAAGGGTAAACCCTCGTCTTTTTAACAATCAATGCTGATTCACCGTCATTGAACTATGATGACATTAACCATGTCTTTACATACGGCTAACAACATGCTGCAGTTATGAGAAAACTGGGTGCACCGTACTTTGTTGGCTTATCCGAAACGATGACCAAAGCAAGATAAAATGTATACCAATCTCATCGTGAAAGTTTCCGCTGAATACATTTTTGTAAATGCCTTGCATAGATCGAGAATTCTAGCAATCACTGGCACTGCCCATCCGTGGTTCCGGTCATATCTATCTGGCGGTATCATCGAGTGGCTCTAAGGAAGGCCCAGTCCTCCCCTGCACCAGTCTGCCAGGGTGTACTGCAGGGCTCGTCGTGGGGGCAATCCTGTTCATCATCTACATGCTTACACTGTGACAAATAATTCTCAAACATGGACTCTACTTACACACTAAACCCAGCAGAAACCTCCCCCCCTCTCACTCACAAACTGCCTACTTGAAATAAAATCCTGGATGTCTGAAAACTGTCTAAAACTAAACAGTAGAAAGACGGAGCTGATGATTGGCAGTCTTCAGGCTATGGTAAATAAGGTTAGTGATGTGGTCTTCACAATCGACGGCTCCTCTCTGTTCCTCTGCTAAGGTCAGAAATCTTGGTGTGGTCCTGGATTCCACCCGCTCCATGTAACCGCATATTAAAGCTGTCCCCAAGTCTTCCTTATTCCGCCTGATAAACATCTCTAGACTCAGACCGTCGCACACAGAAGCTGTTGCCGAAACACTTATAAACGCTTTCGTCGCCTGGACTATTGCAATGGTGTTCTACTCAGGGCTTCAAAGAAGCTCCTGGGTAGGCTCCAATACGAACAAAATTCAGCTGCAAGGATTCTCACTCATACAAAATCCTGGCAACATATCATTCCCACTCTCTCGCATCTGCATTGGCTCCACATCAAGTCCCACATCTTATTCAAAATACTACTGCTCACCTACAAGTCTCTACATGGACTAGCCCCCTCAATCCTACACGCCTCCTCGTACCCTCCGCTCCTCTGGCTTGTGTCTTCTCGTCACACACAAACAAGACTCTGCTCCATGGGGGACAGAGCATTCAGCGCTGCTGTCCCGATTCAGGAATTCCCTCCCCTCAGCTATCCGGAACTCTGAATCCATGAACATTTTCAAATCCTGTCTCAAAACTCACCTGTTTTCCGTAGCTTACCCCTAGCATCTTCCTTTTGAACAGTGTTCTTCAGTTTTAAGAAAGGTACCCATAAAATACCATGTTTTAATACTATTATTATTTTACAGCTGATACATTCCAGGCCAAACCAGCCAGTGGTCAACAAGTTATTTCAATCTCTGATATCAGTCTGAAGTCCGTGCAGAGCTTCCAGATGCAAGCTCAGAAATCGCAGCCGCTATAACAAAGTTGAAAACTTAAGCTTATAAGGGCGTGACGAATGTTGGAACTGTGTGGATCATTTAATGGAAATATCTACATAGTAAAATGAACGAAATAAATGGATAATCAAAGTTTGATTAAAATATCTTTAAAAACTGGAGTTTGATATAAACGCTCCAATCAAGTTGATGGTCAAGTCTTCTAAACAATTCATTGCAACCACCCATGTGTTCAGAGCGCAAAATTAGAATGACCTATTAAACAGGCTACCATGCTATTATTATGGCAGACTAGAAGGAGCAAGAAGCTCAAGGAACAGGTTGTTAAAAACGAACCCCGAAACTCACTTTGCAAGCACTGCAAGAGAAAACTAAAAGATTAAAACATTTAGGGAAAGCAAAGCTGTCACAACTAACAAGTAAAAGAAACGTAACTGTAAGTTACACATCCGCAAGGACTGTACAAGACGGACGCCTTGTGAAACCTGCTAGCTGTCACACCCCCGTCCTGCACATACACAAGAGTAAAGCAAAAGGCAGTAAGATGGATGACCATAGCATCCGGGGGGGGGGGGGGGGGGGGGGGGTAAATAAATCGTTTGAGAGGCTGAACCTTGTACCCCTCCCCCCCCCCCAAATATTGGTCTCTGAGGCCCCCCCCAAAAGGCGCAATGGTTTAGTCTGCACCTTTAGGCCTACATGTCCTAACGCAGCTAATCGAATCAAGTGATACTGTTGCTGATGCTGGTGCACCAACTGACCAACTATCAGCTATTGCCGTGTTTAAAGCACATTGAATAGCCTATATGTTTGAAATGTGCTCCACAAATAATATGTATTTGATTTGATAAAGCTAACTTCTTATTTACCTCAAGGTGGTAAATCTACTCCACTTTCTGGGCGAGTTGGTTGTCAATTGTCATCATCGTACAGATAGGTGAAAAGCCCTACTATACATCTTGTGCTTGCTTACATAATAGTATATTACTAAAATCATGTAGCGTGAGTAACTATGTCTATCTGCCCAATTCTTTTCAGACTATTTTCGCTAATAGTAATGTGCACTGTCTGTACAAATATAGCTTGACTCTAAGTCTTGTCTTTTATTATGCAGTAGGTATAAGCTCTCAATGCAGGGGCTAAAAAACAAAAAGGAGTTGGTATTTTTAGTGCTTTGTTTTACAGAGCTTTCCATAAGCGCCGGCTGCCGTCCAAACACCCGTGATAATAGAGAAAAGTGCCTATCGACAAAAATACGCTATCGTAAGCTTTAATCAAGTCAGACTCAAGGGGAGGCTTGGGAGCTCAGCTCACTTAACTGTTTGAGGTAGGATATCGTAACTAATTCAACCCATGTGAAATTGCAGATTTTTTTTGCTGGTTTCTGGATTGATTGTTCATTTTGTTGAAATATTAAGCTTATGAAACTGTCCATAATGCACAATTTTGCTAGCTACAAAATCGATGTAAAAGCTACAGTAGCTAACTATAATATATTGTGCTATCATAGCTGATCATCAGTCACAATTGGCTTGTGTTTATTTTATACATTTAATTTAAAACCAATTCACAGGCTTGATAAAGCTTTGTGAGGGTGTCAATAAATAAATAAGGTCTAATGATTCTCTACAAAAGTTTTGAGTAGTCAGGAAGTGGCTATAGGCCTATTCACACCTAAATATGAATTGCTATTTACAGACTGTGGGCTAAAACACACAAGAAGCCTATTTCTCCTTTACAATAATTCCCTAGCCTACATGTTTACAATCGGGTAGGCAAACTCTTTAAAATATGCAATAATTAAGATCAGTGCAAATAGTGGCATCAGAATGTTAAGAGGCCACAAAATGTGGGCTTTTACAGCCAAAACGGGGGCTCGGACCCCTCTAGCTGGCTTCTTTTGTTGACTGGCTGCCCAATTCATATCCCTGTGAAAAGCCCTGGAAACCCCTTGGGAATGATAAATACTTCAATAAACGTGAAATGAAGAAAAGAAAACCATAAACTCCCAGAAAACCTAATTTAACCATAGCAAAGTAATTGAAGGCCCTCTGTTTAGAAAGGAGGGTTAAAATGTGGTGAGATTTCCAACTGTGCACACTTATGCACATATCATAGATTATTATTATAAAAGGCCTACTTGTTGAAATGTGGTATGAACAGTTCATTAGTGACTAAAAACCACAACAGATACATGTGTACAGTTGGCTCAATTATTTGTCAAAGAAAAAATTGGGGAGGGGGAGAAAGGAGGCCCACAGAGACTGCTTATGTATAGGGCCCAGAATTTTGTGCTACACCCCTAGCAGTGGTCACAGATCCTACTGCCTGAAAGCATACAAAGAGGTTCTGCATGGTCTGATGCCCAACAGTGTGCATGTGACCTGTCTCTGCCATG
Organism: Aplochiton taeniatus; assembly: GCA_017639675.1. Taxonomy (NCBI): domain Eukaryota; kingdom Metazoa; phylum Chordata; class Actinopteri; order Galaxiiformes; family Galaxiidae; genus Aplochiton; species Aplochiton taeniatus. The sequence continues at coordinate 6,478,051 of CM030187.1, forward strand.
TCATCAATCTGGTGGGTGAGACCTGGCAGCACTACAAGTACTTCTCTGAAGTTATATCTCTTGTGAGCACAAGAGTTCTTGTTGGCAGAAAATTCATCATCCCAGGCAGTCAGAAACATCCTCAGGCAGCTGGAAACAGAGAAGGTGCAAGGCCCTTACCATCAAGCTGACCTTCATCGCAGAGGACTGCTCCAAACTGATGACAGCTTTGACAATCCTTGAAGGAACCCAACGTCCCAAAGCAGTTTCTGCACACAATGTAATGGGGGATCTGGAGTCGCACCTTGTGAACGGAACGGCAAAAACGTGGGTATGGTGCCAAAACAGATGAGCTACAGAGAAAGATGGGGATTCGAGAGGGGAGAGAGGCGCTCGACCATCTCCACGATGCATTCCACCTGGCCTTCACAAAGTTCTCAAAGCCCTGGGACACACATCCAGCCAAAGAGGTCTACAGGCTGGTTAGGGTGTTTGGTCCAAGGCAGGCTCCAGCCATGGAAAAGCAGATTGAAGCCTACACACAACTGAACCCCCTGGCAAACCCATCAGCAGAGCTTAGTGAAGAATGGATTGCCTATCTGCACTGTGTGTCCAGGGAGCATTTCACACCTGGTTTGGATCTTGCGGAATACTGGAGGGGCCTGAGTGTGAGATTCCGAGGGTTGCAGTGGTGGCAGTGCCCTATATCTACTTCCCAGTCAGCTCAGTTGACTGTGAGAGGAGTTTCAGCAAATACAACTCTACTCACAGATATGCGGGAGGCACTCATGAGCTGAACACAAAGAGGCTAACAATCATGTACTTCGATGGAGATGTCTGTGAAAGATGGAAGACTTAGAATGGACAGACACATAGGCCAAGCTCATCAAGCAGTTCCAGTTTTGCCTGTGTTGCAACAACAGATTGTTACTTTTTTTCCTTTTATAATGTGAAGCTCAAATGTGAAGCACTTTATTTAAAAAAAGGATGGAATGGATTTTTTCCTTTCATAATGTGAATCACTTTATTTCACACAAGGATGGCATGTTTTGTTTTATAAAAGTATTGAAGCACTTTCTTTGATAAAAATGAGTGCAATGTTGTGTAACACCAAATTTATTGATATTCATTACATTTGAATATTTTCCAATTGAATTGTTGAAATTCTATTCATCCACCACATGATTAGACAAATTTACCGAAAACAAGGAATTTTGGAAAAAATAATTTTTTTTTCAGCGGATTTCATAGGGCCCTAGTGCTGGAAAAGACTGTCGCTTCTTCCCAAGAACACCTTTCACCCGGTCCCGGTGTACGCCAACACAAAAGTCAGTGTCCTTAACCAGTCAATCATGGGAAAAGGTACCATACCAAAGGTATCAATGGAAATTCAGCAAGTAAATCAAGACCATATGCTCTAAATTGGTTAATCGCTTAAAATAGTGATGACTTGCATAAAAGTGTGATGCATCCCAACAAAAAAACACTGATCATTTAATGTCAAGGTTTTTACCGTATGGTTTTGTCGAACTGAAAAGGGAAGATGATGTCCTCGCTGTGACAGATCTGACAAATAAAGCCCCTCTGGGTGCACAGGTCACAGTGGTGCACATGGTTGGTTCCAAACAAGATCAGTGGGTTCAGAAAGGCCTCATACTGGCCCTCTGCTATCTAAACAGGTAGCATACAAAATAACAAAAAAATTAAGGGTTGGCAGTTTACTGACCATCAGTCCACCAAAATGTAGATTCTTTATTTGCACATTTAATTGGAATAAGTCAAGTACAACCTCCGCTATTGGATAACAAATACCTGTTGTAGGTCCTGGACACTATATAGATGGCTTGATTCCAGTAGGTATGTTCGTTGGTCTAACCTAGAGAAGGGACAAAGAAAAACCATGCTCCAAATATTCACATAAAAAAGAAAAAGCGAAACACATTTGGTGTTTCTGTCCATCTTGTGGTTCTCCCAAAATCAGAAGTTACTCTATTAAGAATAGCTTGGGAAATGATCTGTGAAGAATCAGGAAGAAAGCATTTTTCTATCAATTTATTAATCAATTAAATTAAGAATCGAGTTTTGATGTGTCCACCTGTGCAGACTGGGACCTGTCGTTTAACAGAAACCAAGTGATCCTAGATTCTCACTCTACTACTGAAGGTCATATTTACAATTTTCTGAAACATTGGCTTTAATCTCATGACTGACATTGGGTCATTATATTTTTAACAGGTAACCATTGCACCCAGTAGTGTCTGGTGAGTCAGTGAATAGGGGAGGTAGATCAGGCGATCTGCAATACGTTTGACCCCGCCCTCTTGTCAGGAAGAGTACCAAACGCCAAAATGTTTGTTTTTTGTTTATTTTTGAACAAACAAATATGTGCGTTTGAAGAGTGCTCACATTATTAACATTTTTGTCTAATGATACTGTGCTGATATTTTTCACATAGTAACATTACCGTAGCCCATATTTCTTTATTTATTATTGAAGTTTAAGTTTGAGAACCACTGTTTTATTTGGTGCAGGATCCCAGTTCAGAGAATGACAGAGATCAGTTAGATCAGAATTTAAAAACAGCAGGATCTCTCACAGAAGACAAAAGGCCTATTACATCTCACAAACACAGGTTTTATTACTGATTTTGCCTGAAATACCTTTTACGTGAAGTTTGGAGCCTCTCATATAAACTTTAGAGAAGGGACACATCCATTGGTGTTGATACAAGTCGCCATATTCAGCAAACACTAAAATACATTACGCACCGTGATGCCCTTGTATTGAAAAATGGTAAACACAGGCGGCACACGTTGCACACACCTGCAACACATACGTTTAGTTAGTTCAAAATGGTTCACACTTATTTCTAATGATGTGATTATTTTTGGACAGTTGCATTGTATGTTAATACCAACAATGGATCAATCTGAGAAGCAGAAGAGGAAGAGCATAGCCTTCGTGTACGAGGTGGTGGCCGAGGAAAATCACCAAACACTGATGTGTATCAGACTCGCCCTCTCCAAGTTACAAGCTACCACTGGCATTGGGACTAGCTAACTAGCGTGCAACGCAAGTCTCATTTATGACGCATAATATTAGGTAGGCTACTAAAATTACACCACGTCGGCTGCATTAAGTCAAACGCATATGTTAGTTCCGTTCCGTTTCAAATTTGGTATACGACTACGAGCGATTGAAAGCTGGGAGGGAGAGTCGCGTAACAGCAGTTAAAGGAGTAGTTCATTTTTTAAATATAGTTTGCTTATTTCCACGTCTTGCGAAAATGTTCCAACTCGTCCAGATAGTTTTTACATCCATGGTATTTCCAACGTTTTTGAGTAATTATATTTTCCCATTTAGCTGCAATTTGAATAGAAATCTATCATTTATATCAGGAGTGTCCGTTTCAGTGCACATAAATATGACTAGACTGGTTATTAACAGTCTTATTTTTCATTTCATAAATAAAGAGAATACTTATTTAAAACACATCGTACTATTTTTAAGTTTGTTTACAGAATAAACAAGAAAAATCGAGATTCTAATCGAAATCTAATGGAATGGCAAGAACGGGCCAGGCACTTAGGGACCAGCACCCATGAAAACGATAAATCTATGGAGATGAATGGATATTTTGAACAGAATTATCAGTAGTGTCCTCTTCATAACCTCAATTTTTCATCAGTATTATCAGTTTTGTCCTTTTCATGAACTAACACACAAAACTTGTTATTTGATGATTTGAAGCCCTACCAATCAAAAGCCAAAAGAGTCAGTACGAATGTCCTTGAGAATCCTAGAAGCACCAATAAGATAGTGGAGACTTGTAGAAGTAGAACAGGTGGGTAAAGTGGCAATTAAAAAGGATTTGTGACCAATACAGTAGGACAACTGAGTAAAACATGTTAAGCAAGGCAAAAAAGGTATATAAACTGTGTACCGGGGCTGGTTGGGCAGACCCTTCACGAACGGCCTCACGATTTGTTGTTGATAAACAAATTTACTAAAGAAGAACCTCTTTGACTCCAGTCTCTTCAATTGAATTTCTGCCCCAAGTCTTTTTCTTCAATATCATCAACTAATCAGGGGCTCCTGTAGAGCCGACCTAACGCCAGCTGCAACAGCTCTTTCAATAACAATTGCTAATTTGTCCAGATTTTCTCCATGAGAAAAACACGCAATGGCCTACACACTGGGGACATGGCCAATTGCCGTACTTGCTGCGATACTCAGCTTTCAAGTCCTATACATTACAATTTTACATTCAGCATTTACATTTATATATAGATTTAACATTTAACTTGTACATTTAACTTTTACATTTAGAGTTAACATTTACATTTAGAGTTAACATTTGTGTTTATATTCAACATTTATATGCAACAGTTACATTTAACACATAGATCTAGCGTTACTGCAGAACATCACTCTTGGAAAAATGACCGCACAAATTTGAATTAAGTCCTCTTTAAATGTGTGAAGTGAGTTGAAAATTTAGGATTTTTTTTACGTTTGGCAATGCTAAATGTGTAAACGTGTAAATTGAGCAGGATTACAGAACGTGCAACATTTTACAAACGGCACCCCGTAACTGTGGTGCAGTTCAGAAGTTGAGAATGTCACATGTTGAACGCATACAAAGATTTCGGAGGAGACAGGCTAAGTTGACAGTTGCATTTGCAACTTACTCACAGACTGCCTCTCGCGTTCGTCAATAAAGTGATAAACAGATGTGATTTGACCAATGTCTGGTGGGCGTGGCTTATCTCAAATGTCCTTTTTTATGCAGTCCTTCAATTGGTGGGGAGGGGTGTGGTTTTCTTAAGGAGTGGGAACAAAGGGTAGGAGAATCTTTGCTAAGGAAGTGGGAAAAAACTGTTCCAAGTTGTAATCTGAAGTTGTATTTCAAGAGTATTAACCACTAAATATGCACAACTTTCTCAAATATTTGCCAATTGTAGTGCATTTTGTGTACATTTTAAGCTTTCAACGAGTTTCCACATACCAAAACAGAGTACTCAAAAAATACCTAACCCTAACGGGCTCCTTTTTTTAGGATTAGGTCACATATTGGAAAACCTATTTCCAAACTTCATTTTTATCTAAGGTTTTAGAGAAAGTTGTTCATAATGATTTGATCGACTTCATGAGCAGAAAAACACATTTGAAAAAGATATTAAATCCTAAATAACCTATTTTTTCAGCATTGATGTAGCGTTACCATTACTATTTAGCCTTGAGCTAGTGAGATTGGAACGTTATGTAGTGAACAAACAAACTATGTTAAAATGGCCAAGAACATGTCAGTCAACATTTGTCAATCCAATTGGGGGGTGAAAATGAATTTTTAACCAGACTAATCTTGCTAAAATCACGGTGTGTATTTATGCACTCCTTGGCTGCAACCAATACAAGCTCATAGTGAAAGGTTCCCTAACGTTACATGTGGTGCAATAGATTGATTCTGAAATCTTCAAATATGTCAGGCGTCTTACCTAGAGCTTTTCCTGAGTGATTTACAGTTGGAACGATCAACAAATGGGTATTTTCAAGTAGGGCTGGGCGATTAATTTTATTTTATTTTCAATTACGATTTTGGCTTCCAACGATTATGAAAACAAAATAATCGAGAAAAAACTATAATTGTGACGCATTCCATTTCGCAATGTTGCTCGCGTTTTGTGAATTCCTTCATCCAACGCATCCTGTTCGTTGAATTTACAGCGTGCACGTTTGAACGCTAACATTAACCATCGTCAGTTAGATCGATACTGTACTAAAAGATAGCGTAAGTCAAGCGACAACTTTATATAATGTTTTGTCTTTTGACAAAGTTGCGATTTGCTATCCGTGCACATTTACGCTCACTAGCCTCCACCTCAAAACAATGCGATGGAGAAACATGGCCTATATTGACGAACTTTAGCTATCATAACTTATGTTTACCATTTAAGAAAAAATGATAACATTTCACTTGATTAAAATAGACCCGTTTAGTCAAGTCAGACTCGAGGGAAGCTTGATTGACTGCCCGTAGCCTTAACTAGAGCCACATTTCTTTCACTGCAAGGTGACGAGCAAAACCGCCAATTCATTTTCAGCTGGCTTCATTTTCCAACTGGCTGCCTACTCCATATCCCTGTGGAAAGGCCTTATTATTTAGAAGACAATGTTTTTTGTTATTTCAGTTCAATTATTTTTAAAGTTCAAGAAAATCGATATATATAATATATATATATATATATATATATATATATATATATATATATATATATATATATATATATATATATATATATAAAAAAGAATTTAAGTACATTTTAAGTTAAATTAAATACAAAAAAACATCAAGCATCATAACCAATCAATCAACAAGCTACGGTGTAAACACGGAAATCAACTTGCATTCATATTAAAAACGCTAACCCTAACCCCTTGCCATTGTCTTTACTTTTACATTTGTCAATCTCTCACAACGAACGAAATAGCTAGCTTTCTTGCTAGCTTTATTTATAATCTTGTATTGGTTCGTTACACAGAAATTTGAATATTTATAAAAGGACATTCATATCACGTTTGGCCTATTCGTTCAGTATTTATTTACCTACTAACAATGATTTGATTTGATAAAATGTAAATATTTACAGTCTATTAATGAATGAATACAAGCAGTGAATGAGCACACAAATGACGGCGAATATGATAGGCATCCGGCTCAAAATGTATTTGATTTTTTTTGTGCTTTGTTTCCATGGTTTTGGCGTTGCGCTATAACTTACGCCTGCTTAGGGGTAGGTGCAAATATTAAGTAGCTACTAAGCTCAACGTCAAAACCAGTAGATGTGGTACAACCCGTTTATATTTATTTACTGAATTAGAACCTCTGACTCAAGTCTCGTCGATTTAACTTTCGCACCAAGTTGTTGTCTTCTTCACAGCCAGATTCAATAGTTCAACCCTATTAAATAATAATAATAATAATAATAATAACTTCAATTTATATAGCGCCTTTCTTATACCCAAGGTCGCTTGAAAGGGATGGTTTGTGGGTAAAGCTTTTGCAGGCTTCTATTGAACACACAACAACATACCTGGTCTGGACCTTTTTACATACTCCACTGCTGCAGGTAAGCAGGTAATCTCCCAGGAGGCATAACCTCTGGCGGAGGTTTTTGGCTTTGGCCATGGACTCAGCATGATTGCATAGCTCAGGATTTAGATGGTCAATGTGGAGGAGTGGCTCCGGGCCAATCTGAGCCAGCAGCTTAAATGCCTTTATGGAGATCTGCACACCAACAAGATATTTGGGAGTCATTGACAATGAAAACTTTGAAAACTAGATTATGTATCATATCATTAAAATTGCTTGTCTTTGCTTAGGTGCATTGACCCACTTCTCTTGGTGTGAGATCCCAGTTGTGCACCATGCGAGAAGGGATAATGGAAGTGTTGCCTTGGTGACAGCAGTCACAGTAGTATTGGCCAGAGAACTCACACAGTCTTACTCGTCCCAGGGAGGTCCCAATCGGCTTAGGGCACCCTATATAGGAAAAAGATCAAGGTAAATATAAACATATCATATACCCACTGTAAAAGTGAAGCAAAACCAAGTTGGAGCTGGATATTTATGAAAGAGAAGACAGAGCCAGTCTGCAGCAGTTTGCAGAGCCAAGATAGCACTAAACTTATTTGGAATGATAAGCGATCAATGGGTTTGTAATAGAGTGTGAGGGTTGCAATGACATCTGTCTAGTTCAAGGCGCTGCTGGACCGTGGTGGGAAGACATTCCTGTAACAGATCACAGAAAAAATCTGATGATTAGTTGGAGCAATGTTATTTATGGGTGTTGGTTCTGTTGCAGTAGGAGGCCGGGCTCTACACATAGTGACAAGGGGAGAGACCGGGGGCGGTTGCACCAGCTATACTTAAGGTCAAATGTAGGCTAGTTGAAACGTAAGTCTTTACTAAGTTATGGTTTACACATTAATAAATATTAACGGGTTACACCACATCTACTAGTTTTGACGTTGAGCTTAGTAGCTACTAAATATTTACACCTACCCCTAAGCAGGTGTAAGTTATAGCGCAACACCAAAACCATGGAAACAAAGCAAAACAAATCAAATACATGGCCCGTTGAGAGCCTTTTGAGCCGGATGCCAGTCATATTCGCCGTCATTCTGTGTGTTCATTCACTGCTTGTATTCCTTCATTAATAGACTGTAAATATTTACATTTTATCAAATCAAATCATTGTTAGTAGGTAAATAAATACTGAACGAATGGCCAAACGTGATATGAATGTCCTTTAATAAATATTCAAATTTCAGTATAACGAACCAATACAAGATTATAAATAAAGCCAGCAAGAAAGCTAGCTATTTCGTTCGTTGTGAGAGATTGACGATTGGCGAGTTTGATGAGATTGTTGATGAGATTGATATAACCCAGCCAGCGATTGATGCATTGCGCCTAAAAAGCAGTTCACTTTTAGCCCCCCCCCCCCCCCCCCCTCCCCCCTCCCCCCCCCCTCCCCCCCCCCTCCCCCCCTCCTACTTTTAGCCCCCGGCATTGGAGTCACTCACTAACAGGTAACCAACTTATTATTTATACCCCATTATCCGTGTAGCCTGTTGATCTTATCAGATAGTTAAGTTTATTGGTTTATAAGATTTGGGATCTGACATCATTGTCTTTATTCCTTTTTGCTTTAATTATCGATTTGCCGTAACATAACCTGTTGTTGCTGAAAAAAATACTGTATACTCAGTGGATGCTAGGCAGCTAGCTATGTGGCATATACCTTTGAAACTAGAAGCTTGCATTGCTTTTAGAAATATATGTTACGTAGGTTTGCATGTAGGCCTATAACGTTTCCTAACTTTACATTTGTATTCCAGGTTTGCACATTTTCTTTCCCTCACGGACGTTCTCGTTCCGACCACACTGACCGAGTGGCAGCTGGAGTGCCTCACTATCGCCTAAGTAGCATGCAGACTTTTTATCTTTTTGGTTACTGATTGTTTGGTTAGTTTTATAAAAACGGTTCCAAATTTGACATGTTCATAAACTTAAATCAAATGATTTTATTGATGAAATATAATACGCATTTTAAAGAAATGTTTTAAATAAAAAATATTTAGTTGAACTTGAAATGTGTTTACTGAATTATATTTATGTTGTCAATTATACTAATATATAAGTAAATAAAGTTATTAGTGCTATTTCCCTATTTCTCATGAGGAACGGAGTATATGCTGTATAAATGTATGCATTTGGGTTTACCAGATAACCCAATCGGCGGGGTTATTTACCCAACCCATTTTGCTGGATTACAATAACCCAGCGTGTGTTATGTCCTATATTTGGCCAGAAGAGGGGTTAAAAAGAAATGTTGTATTTAAGAGTGGGGGTTAGGGTTAGGGTTTTTAATATGAATGCAAGTTGATGTTTGTGTTTACATCGTGGCTTGTTGGTTGATTGGTTATGAGGTTGTTGTTGTTGTCAAGCTCCAGCAACAATCTAACCTTTAGTATTCAAGTTACGCATTACTTAGGGTTGACTAGCTAAGGCATTACTTACGTATTGGTGGCGCAACTGAATTTAGTAAAACGATAGTTTGAAACTAACTAGTAGTTACTAAGGTCTTAGTAACGACTTTACGCACAAACTTAATCACGAATTTATGCATAACTGGTGCAACCCAGTCCGGGGCCGGTTTTAGGCATATGGGCTTGGAGGTGCAATGCCCCACCAAACCGACCCCGCATCATCCCAAAATTAAGAAATAACTGAAAAGTGTTTACGCATGTCCTTGTCGATTTAGCCTGCCACATCGAAATAATCTAAATGTACTTATCTGATTGGTTGATCTGGCCATATAAAACCTGGATAGGTAACGGTACTTCGCTATCATTTTACTTGGTCTCTATAGAGTCTAAGTCGTTAACTCTGCTCTGGTAACTAGCGTAGATTGCTAAGTGACTCCGATGAGAAATGCCTCCTTTTTAATTTAATCCCTTATATTTGATTTGTTGCTATTACATTTCATTGGATACTTGCAAATGACAGTTGTTGAGATTATTTATTGTCAATCATCACCTATTATTAGACGTAGTTGAGTTATCCAACACACACAAGAGCAAGTTAAGCTTTACACCCTATGGTAGCGGCACATTTCTCTCTTTAAAAAATGTATAAATAAAACTCTAGTTTTTAGTGGTTCCCACACTTTTTATATTTCTGCAATTCCCTGTCACCATGCACCGATTTGTGGTTGTGAAACCTCGTACGCCACTGTTACGGGGTCGCAGTCACCAGAGGGAGGCCACACGGTAGGAAGTAATAAAACAATGTAAGGAGGGTGGAGGTGGGTTTAAAATTGACAATGCCAATTGATTGTAACTTCATATTTAAACAGAAATCAATATTAGTAGATTAGAAAACTATACTGGATTACCCCGTTCCACTAGCAAGCTTTTTAAAACAATTTTTAAATGTTTTTACTATAGCAACTTTACCTCAACATGTTTACACTCTCAAAGCATGGTTGATGGCTTGAATTGAAGAGGACACTTACAGTTGTGGTCAAAAGTTTACATAGACTTGCAAAGCACATGTAGGGTCAATTAAGGGTGATTGCATGGCGAATGTTTTTGAATTTTCGCCGTTCTTGCCATAAATGAAAAAGATTTGCCCAACACATGATATTTTTATGCAATGTTCAAGAGGTTACCTATCCATTTGAGGAGGAGAGAAGGTTATATCATATTCCAAGGAGGCGTGGCATACCCTTTTGTGTAAACTGACCCAAAACCTTTTCTTTTTGGTTGATTGGGACAGGACCTTTGGGTGATTGGGACAGCACATCTTATCAATGATTTAGGCTAGTGTAAGCATATTTAGCGCACAATTTAATTCATACTGTGATATAATTTCACATGCACATTTTCTTTTTCCTGTTCGCCTTTATGAATTAAGACTCCATGTTCATTTCTTTTAAACTTTATTACTGAAGGTTCCGTCCACAATTCATACAGTATAAAGCTGCCTTTCCTCACTGTCACAACAACCCCCTTATTCCCACTTCCTCCCTTAACCCTGCCCCTCCCCAAATTTCATTGAACACATTTCATTTAAGTAAGGAGGGCCTGGACTACAGCTTGAAGGGGGGCTTGGGTGAGGACGCTGAGGGGTCTCAAGGCCCTCAGGTGCTTCATCCCTTTCCATTGTCAAACTGGGAGAAAACAGAGCTTGGTCTATGGGCAAAGAGGTCATGACTAAACTTTGTGTTAGGTTTGGCTTGTGTATTAGGGTAAACTTGGTGTTTTTTGCTAGCTGTTTTTGCTAGCTGGCGAGTCCAGTGAGCAAAAACACCGTACAAAATCCAGCTAGTCCATTGACATTTCTATGGTTGATTTGGGGTCCACACATGAAGAGGTTGTGAACCACTAATCTAGAGCATACACAATGGTTTTCTATCGCAAGGTTGACAATTTTCTTCATTAGCAAAGCCTTTTATAGCAGTCCCAATCACCCAAAATCATGCTGTCCCATTCACCCAAACCGTGTTTGAGTGGATGTGACAAAATAAAAACCAATTCCAAAATTAGAAACCAGATATTTATATACTTTTTACTGATTTTGTTGCAGTAGTACATCATAATCATGTTTCCATCAAAGGTTTGTGCAATCTATTAGCTATGACTATTTTATGACCTTCTGATGAAAACTAGCCAAAGTTTATGTCATTGTCCTCACATCATTCACTGCAGGGTCAACTTCCAGTTTAATGCTCGCCCCGCCTACCTACGTGATGTCACACTAATGAGGGCAATGCAATTTTGGTTGTGTGGTTTCAAGGCTAGGGCTCAGCAAAAAGAAAAAAAAAGTCACTCATCAGGCAAGAAAATAAATCCTCTTTAGTTATACTGTCCCATTTGACCTTATGTCCCAATCACCCTTAATTCACCCGATGTCATGATAGTCTTGAGTTTCCAATAATTTCTACAACTCATATTTTTCTGTGATGGACAATTTGGAGCACATACTTCTTAGTCACAAAAAACATTCATGAAATTTGGTTCTTTAATGAATTTATCGTGGGTCTTCTGAAAATGTGGGCAAATCTGCTGGGTCAAACATATACATACAGCAACTTGTATTGTCAATTTTGGTGATGTAGAATAAAGTTAGCAATCAAATTTGCTTTGTGGCATGGCCTCTTAACTTCTTGTGAGTGATTATTATTGACTACAACTGGTAACTTCTCTAAGCTCATTTAAATTGGGCTCGTTTGATACACTCATAATACACAACCACAAACGCTACAATGGAAAAAATCCAAGGACCTCAGCACAGACGGACCTTTGACTGGAACAAGTCATGAAAGTCACTTGAAGCCATTTCAAAGCACTAAAGGTCCCAAGATTAATTGTGCTAACAATTGTTTGTAAGTATAATGTGCATGGCACAGTCTCACTGCCACAATCAGGAAGAAAACGCAAGCTATCACTGGCTGCTGAGAGAAAAGTGCTCAGGATGGTCAAGAGTCAACCAAGAACCACCAAAACGCAGGTCTGCGATAAATTACAAGCTCTTGAAACATGTGTCAGTGTCCACAGTCACGTGTTTACATCGCCATGGGCTGAGAGGCTGCCTGCAAGAAGGAAGCCTTTGTTCCAGAAGTGACACTTTAACCCTTTAATGTCCTCACTAAGAAAAAGGCAATGCTTTTTTATTTATTTTTTGCATTTCTTTGGGCCTGAAGATGAACAAGGTTCAGGGGTGTCATCTGGCTCTGCCAACAAAATGGTTTTCAGGATGTTTTTCCCCTTTTCTTATGGGTTGGTGGTTTAGAAGCTGAGCTCTTTGGGGCAACCTCCTCATCCATAGATTCAAAAGATGAGTCCCCAGTCTCTTCTGATTCTGTGGGCTTATAATCGGGATCTACTATTTGATCATCAACATCACTCAGATCAGCATCAGTCTTGAGGGTTTTCTGGGATAAGGGCCAGAAAAGTGCGTGGCCTTGCACCGTAAAAGGTTTTAGGGTCCACCATCTATTATTTGTAAAGCGGAAAGAAAAATATCTTTAAAAAAATGATTTGACCTTTATTAGACTTTTTTTGCTGTATCAAGTTACATAATTCTGTTCAGTAAGACCTCTGAAACTACAATATTTCAAAAAAAGATGCTTACCTTTTAAAATGGTGGCAAATGGTGCCTTGTGTCTGGAGCGTTTTTTTTTTTGTTGCTAACTTTTCGCAAGTAGGCTAACTGAAAAGGCATCCTGTTTATTGACACAGCAACATCTAGTGGATTTGTTTTGTATAACATACAAGTATAGATTGTATAACAAGCATAACATATATAGTATACATTGTATACTATACCGAGTGGTATAGATGGCTCAATCTGGTTGAGATAAGTTCAACACATTTTTCAATAAGATATAGTGACTCATAATGTGCTCTAACAAACTGTTGAGCAGAACATTAAAGGGTTAAGGCTCAACTGAAGTTTGCTGGTGATCGCATGGACAAAGCCAAGACATTCTGGAGGAAAGTTGGTGGTGGGGGGGGGGAAATTCAGACATCACAATAGCAAGCATAAACACAGCTGCTAGACAGTGTAATATAATGTAAACAGTTAAGATAATAATCAAAGTCAGTAGCGAACCGTGACTCATAAGCCTTGGCGTTGGCGCAGTGAGGCTGAAGATTGGGAAGGCTAATATTCGACCAACTATCATACTTGTTAACAACCACGGAGGACAACATTATGATGTTCATAACAGACCAAATTTGCACTGACCAAAAACAATAGGCTGACGCACAGCTAATGCATCACAGTAAAAGTATAGGCTGACTACTGGCTAATAATTTAGCAACTATCAGACATGTTTGAATACCCACAAAGCAGGGTCATACTGTATATATGCCCTAGTTACAGTTTTGGGGGTTCAGGAGTCAAGCAAGCCATGACCAATCAGCCCCTGCTAAGGAGGACAACGTGTTCACAACAGCAATCACAAAAAAGAACGCACAGCTTGGTCCTCTGACCCCCCTTCCCTTGTTGGGAAAAAAGCAAACTACCAGCCTAGCTTACTGTAACCTTTCCTATTTTATTGCAAAAGATAACAGCCTTAGCTATGAAACGACCAAACAACACAGAGAGAAGGAGGGTTCTCACCAAAACAAGGACCAAGCTGTGTGTTCTTGTCTGCGATTGTTATCGATCGACAGCCCTATTAAAAATGTTTGTGGTCACCAAGAATAATTGCGATAAAGCGATCACGTCAAAATCGCAACAGCCCTAAGCCTGACCAGACTGACTTGGTGAAGTAAGCGAAACGGAAAGTGGTTAACCGGGAGGGGGGTTCCTGCGCAGCTTTACCTATGCAGTCCGAAGTAAAGTGGGGGACAGCCTAGGCCTTGTACTCAGCTCAGCCTATCTCTGGGCTAACTTGACTGTGCCCATCAAAATGCATACCAAATTTGTATTAGCTAGCTACAAATACAAACATGCAGCATTTGGCACATCAAGTGCTGCTTTTGGTTGCTCTTCAGTACGGGTCTTTCTTTTTGATTAGCTAGCTATTTTCCGTTTTTTGTTTTATTGACAGGACAGTAGGGAGACGGGAAAGTTGGGAGAGAGATTGGAGGACGAGCACAGAAGACATGCAGCAAAGGGCCAGGCTGGAATCGAACCAGGGCCGCTGCGTCAATGACTAGCCTTTGTGGTGCACCTAAGCCCGGTGAGCAACCCAGCTATTACTAGTTTAAGATATACGTGGAATAATATCAATGTATTTCACATGCTCAGCAATGCTTTTTGTCTGACTCTTAAACAACGCTAGCTAGCTGGAAAAAGCTTTGTTTCTGGATCAGATCCATGGTACAAAATATGATAGAACGCGCAGTTTTACCAGCCAGAAATGTTGCAGCGGCTTTTGTTTGCAAACAAACTTATCTGGTTTGTATAATAAAAGTAAAAAAAATAATTACCAGCACACTTAAAGCTCTGTGCATCCAGCCCATTCTCGGAGGGTACACTGCCTAGATGGACAAGTAGCACACCGTTCCCCTTGAGTCTGTGCTGCAACAGTCTGTGGCTGTTACTCAAGACTTCATGGGTTACTACCCCTGACTCCTTTAAGTTGCTATCGGTCCCACTCTCCAGGTACGAGTTTAGTGCCTCCCTGATGAGAGTTCTCCAGCTGCGTGCCTCCTTTGGGTTCTCGGCCCTGAGTTTGAGAATCTCTCTAGAGGTAAGGACTTTGAAAAAGGCAGGTCCTCCAAGAGAAACAGCCGGCACAACGTCCCGAATCCCCTCAATAGGATGGGTTGAGTGAAGAACCTTTCTCCCCTCATGCAGCTGGAAACCTTTCAAGGCCTCCAAGGTGAGGGAGAATACGAATGGGACCCAGTTGCAGGATTCAGGGTCTACAGAAAAGTACAACACTGCTTCCTTTACTGAATCAGATTCTGGCTCAGTGGGTCTTGACCAATCAAGCTTTGTAGGTAGGGGAAACTGATACTCTACAACTGCCTGATGAAAAGTAGCTTCCTCCTCTTGTTTGGGACTAGAGGAGACCGACAAAGTTGATGACACTGTTACAAATGCATTCTCCTCTGGTCTGGCACTATCAATAATGGTAGAGGCCTGCAGCACCACCCACTGGTCATCAAGGAGGGGGGCAGGACGACATTTATTGACTGCTTCTACAATGCGGTCCAACCAGTCCTCTGCCTCATCACAGTTGGCTGCTCTTAGGTGGAGCCGCTTCCCAGAGAAGGCTAGCTCAAAGCGGCCCTCGGGCGTGGTGATGCAAGCTTCCTCACAGCGTAGAAGGGAGCAGGTATCGCAGCAGATGCGGTCCTCTGCATCTATGTAAAGGCGGAATTCAAAGGGCGAGAGCTCACAGTAGTAGTAATGCCACATGCCCATGGCACCACGGCGCTCCAGGTGGCCGAGCTTCAGTAGGCCACGAAAAGGATTGGACAGGCCTGTTGATTGGAGGGAAAAGACAAAAATGTAAATAAGTAATATGTGTTGATGATGCCATTTGGGATAAGACACATATGAGTTCATGTTGACTTGGATTTTTATCATGTAATGATTTCTAGAAGAGGTATTGAAACCATTCAGAACCTAATCTGTTCAAAGCGTTCAAAAATGAGTTTCTTTACTAAAGAAATCTATGGAAGGAAGGGAAAAAACTTTACACAATTAACTGCCACAATGTTAAAAACAAGTTTCAGCCACTTTTTCTCTTTGAATATATTAATCTGGATCATACAAATGTTCCTATAAACAGTCAGATAAGTTCAGTAAACCCAATGGCAAACCCAAGGCTGAACATGAGGGTTGTGGAAGAAAACAAAAAGAAATAAAAGTCTTCAGGTTATTTTATAGTAGCATGATCAGGTTGTGCTATGTAACTCTTTATAAATTCCTACAGTCATGGACAAATAAAACATGACTCGTTTGTCCATGGACCCTCCGATGCCAACCACTAACCAAGATGATATGTGCGTCACTACCTAGGTTGAGAGCCCCCGCCAGTCTGCACAGAATACTCACACCCTAGGCCAGATAGATGGCCCTAGCCTAGAATAAACATGTGACAACAGAACTGGGTCAAACAGTTGCAGTCAGAACTGGGTGAAACCGTCTTAGCCTTCACCAACTGACCGGACATGGTGGTAAATCACTATTCTTAAAATATGATTAAGATGATTACGTCACTGTAAGAACTAATAATGGTCATCAATAAACAATAATTATGCAAATCATAATATGGCAATATATGATTACTTCAACAGGGTAGGTTGTTATTCTCACATTCAACATAGGGCGCTTTGATTTGAGTACCATAAGACTGTATACTCTAAAGCAGGGGTCTCAAACTCAAATTGGCTGGGGGCCATTTCTGGCAATCTTATCTCGTAGGAGGGCCACTTCAACGTTGAAGTACTAAAGAAAGCGCAATTTTTCTTAAAATTAACTTTTTATTTCCATTACTAACATTTTTGTCATACTTAAAAAATGCTAACAGAATAACTTTTCATGTATATTACTTTTAACAGTTTGTGCAAAACAAATGCTATGTTAAATGTTAAATAACTAATTGAAACCTTGCAGTGAGCTAAAAACTGCTATCCCTGAATATATTTCTGCTTTATTTCTTGCCAGACACCTAGCAGTGCTTCAGCTCACATAACGGCGCCAATTTCCCTGATGGAAGTGCACGGTAAACCCTCAGTACAGCTTCATAATGGGGATCCCTACTTGCAAAGTTTCTATGAAGTGGGCAGCAAGTTGCAAAAGTGCGAAATCTAGTCTAGGCAAGTGAACTCTCGTTCGTCAGCAATAACAAAGAAAATGTAAATCGACCAATCATAACCGACCTGAGCTAGACCACATTTACCCATGTTAATCCGCTGTAAAAACACTAAGTTAGATAACGTTTAGTTAAGTGAACTAGCTTCAGAGGGGATAAGAATAGGGGGTTAAGAAAAGTAAAAAAACTATAGGACTACCAGTAATCATAGGCGGCGGGTAATGTAGGCTGGAGAAGGCTAAGCCTTCCCTAAAATATATATATATATATATAATATTTAAACATATTGCTGATATGAATTACATTTGGTAAGTGATACTTTAATTGGCATTGGCGACTGTAACCAAGGCTTGTGTTTATATTTGTGGCCATGGCTGTCCGTTAGTGTTTGCGATTGCTATTTTGAATACAGTATCTTCCGTGGCGGGACAGAATGGTCATCGGAAAACGTGGGATTACTCCCAGGCACCCCAAACTGTATTAATACTAATACTAATCAATGTTAAAATGACTGCCAACATTTTCATGATTGCATTAACTGCCTCTCTATCTTAAAGTGCCGCACTGAATTTCAGCCACAGTACGTCCCTTCTCCAAATAGTAATTTAAAGAAGTAGGATAGTTTGGTCAAATATTAACGTAGTCGGCCAATACTTACTGTGTTGCATTATTAGCTGTGCGTTAGCCTATTATTTGCTGTTCCTGCATATATTTGCAGTTGTGAACATAACAACGTTGTCCAACCGTGGCCGTTAACAAGTATGATAGTTGGGCAAATATTAGCCTTCCCAATCGTCGCCTATGTCAGTTATCTATCTTCAGCAACATGAATCTCATTGTTACTTTGTTACGATGCCGAGGACTAAAAGGTTTACACTACATCATGGATCTTCTCTGTTTCTAAAACTGCATGCTCCGGCATTTTATGAAGTAGCAGTACAACCCTGGGTGTTAGTCGAGTAATGGCACTTCAGATTATATTCCTTTAGAACGGCGACTTTTTTCTTGCATATCAGGCTATTAGCATTTCCATTAACTTCTTCAAAACATACTGCAATGTCCCTCTTTCTTGAAAATGTGTCCATCGTCCACTTCCCTTTTCGACAAAGTGACATCTTTGTTATTCGCAGCCAAACACAACTAATTCGAAACCTGCTCGCTCTTATCAGAAACTGTTTGGGCATGAGCAGCCACCTTTGAAGTTTGACATGACCTATTATTTTGTGCCAAAGGAAATACATTTGTTTCATAGAATTGCGGTTTTATTTCCATATAGGCCTATATATTTTTTGGCAGGCCAACACAAAGGGGTAGTTTAAATTGGTATGAGACAACTATAAAATAATAATTTTCGACGGGTTACATACAATTTTTTACATCATGCGCGGGCCGGAGGGTGGGGATCCGGAAATGGCCCGCGGGCCGGGAGTTTGAGACCACTGCTCTAGAGTGTATTCATAAATTACTCAGACCCCTTTCTTTTTCCACAATTTCTTACATTACAGCTTCATTCTGAAATTGAAGAAATTCTTTTTCTTAATCATCAATCTACACACAATAATGACCAAGAAAAAAACAAGTTTGTTCAAATAATTGCAAATTTACTAAAAACAAACGAAAATATCACATTTACATAATTATTCATTGCATTTGTCATGATACAATTTAACTCTGCATATTTAGCTGCATCCCGTTTACATGAATCCTTGTTGAGACGTTTCTACAACTTTATTGGAGTCCACCTGTGGTTAATTAAATTTACTGAACATGATTTGGAGATGCACACTGTCTATATAAAGGTACAGTTTACAGTGTGTGACAGAGTATAAATAAAGCTATGAAGTCGAAGGAATTTTCTATAGACCTCAGACATGATTTTGTTAGGACACAGATCTGGCAAAGTGCACAAAAAAAAATGACGGCAGCATTGAAGGTCTCAAAGAACACCATCATTCTTAAATGGAAGAAACTCAGAACCTCTAGAGCAGGCCGCCTGGCCAAGCTGGCCATACTTTAGTGAGAAGGACCTTGGTCAGGGAATTGACTAGAACCTGATGGTTACTGACAGTGCTCCAGACTTTCTCTGTGAAGACGGCAGAACCTTTCAAAACGACAACCTGTTATGTCTGCATACTGAGTGTTCCGTGATTCATTATCCTTTAGAGCATTGCTCTGTTTGGCATTGTTTGTTGGCTCTTGTCTTGGTTGGATATAGGATTGTTTGCTTTGTTCTGGATACTCAGATGATCTAAGTAAAGATGCCATGCAGCACATATTTTACATTGTCATGGACTGATCTTTTCCATACACAAGATTTGGCGACGACGATGGCTGATATTTCTTTCCCACCACCTGCTCCCTTCCTCGCACTGCCTGGTGAGCCCCCGGTACAGTCCTTCAATACTTATCTCGTAGCCTTTGGGTTAGACGATGTGAGCGCAGCTTGTTAGAACGTTCTTTTGCAACACTGCTTGGGAGCGGAAGGTCAGCGTGTGCTACGGACAGCTGCGACATACGATGCGGCTGTGGACCTTTTGAACACACATTTTGCTGCACCACAGTTTCTGCTCTGCTCCGGAAATTTATATTTAGACAACGCCATCAGATTCCCAGAGAATCTGTGAATCAGTATGTTGCTAATCTGAGGGGTTTAGCTAGCTCATGCAAATTTGGTGCACCTCAGGATGAAATGATCTGTGACCAACTAATTGAACACACTATTAACTTTAAAGTGTGTGAGGGGCTTCTGCTTGAGCCAGATGACTTGAATCAGAGGCAGTGTAGCTAAATGTATTGGGAAAATGCACTTCAGCTGTTTCTTTCCTTCATGCACTGTTTGTGTGACTGTGTGAAAGGCAAAGAGGGCCTTTTCTATGTGTAATAGGAACACAGTTTCCCGAAAGAGTAGGCTGACCTATAACCTTGGATCTACATGCAATTGTTTTCAGTGACTGACCGATGCTAGGACTGACAGGACTAAGTCATAACTTTATAGTTACCAATAGTTGCCATACAAGGACAAAGTTAATTTGGTACTCAAGGAGTGTATAAAAGCAACCCAGAAGCATCTGGGGTTGCCGTTGTGTGCAGACATTTTTGTTTTTCAGCTGCCCATCCGCGGATGCAATAAACTTGACGGAAGACCCTCTTTGGCTTGTTAAGTTATTTGTATTTAGAAAGTGCCAATACACTAAACTCACAAAGCAACAAGTGGCGTCATCAAGCCCCTCCCTTTTGGATCTGTCCCTCTATCCTCGACTGCCTTCGATGCACAGTGACGCAACGTTAGAAGCAGACAGCTGAACATTACATCTGGTTCGGCAGCAGCGCACACAGCCACGCCCACACCAACCCTGCGATAACTGTGGGTCTAAGTCTCATGCAACCATGGCATATAATTGTCCTGCCCAGGGTTCAAGTACGCAGGAATTGTGGAAAATTGCATCACTTTGCTATTGTCTGTTGCTCTGCTCCTCTCTCTTCCCTTAACTCCTCTCAGTCCTCACCCTCCATAATTCATTATGTGAAAATAGGGCCAGTGACATTCAAATCCTTGCCACTCAATTTAAACAATGTGTGCATTTCCCTACTGTTGGATATGGGTGCCAGCAAATCTCTTCTAAATGTCGATACCTACAAACAATTTTTCAGTTCCCTGCCTCTTACTGCACCCGCTACTACATTTTGTGGTTTTGGTAACTAAGATTGACCTAGTGGGCTCACTCCACCTACCTTTTCGTTATGGCACAAGAGTTTTACCTGACTTTGGCTTTCATGTGGCTCAGCATGGGGCCAACTTGATGGGTTTGGACGTCTTCACTGCTCTGGAATTCTCCCTTTTTGGGGGTTCGGCCATCCTGATGGTCACAACACCATGGCATAAAAAATGACCATCATCGTTTGCAGAGTTGGAGTGCCGCACTGGCTCTTCCCACCAGCCACTCATTGATGCTTCAGTCAATCCCGTCATCCAGCCACTGTGCCGCATTCCACTATCTCTCCATGACGGGGTGCGTGCTGACCTACAGCGGCGACTGGAAGCTGAAATTATTAAGCCTGTTGACGCTTCACCCTGGGTTTCCAACCTGGTGGCAGCCTCAAAGAGGACGGGTGGTCTGAGAGTCTGTGTGGATCTGCGAGCTGCAAAAAAAGCTTTGATTCGCTACAAATATTCCCTTCGCACATCGGAGGAGCTTTAGCCCAGTTCTTTGGCTCCACTGTCTTCTCAAAACGGGACCTCCAACAGGGATATCTTCAGGTGCCTCTCCATCCCAGTAGCAGGAACATCACAGCCTTCCAGGCACATGCTGGTGTTTTTTGCTACACCCGGATACCCTTTAGCCTGAGCTCGGCACACAGCCTCTTTCAGAAAGTAACGGGCACTGTATTAGCAGGAATACCGGATGTAGCTGTCTACCTCAACGATGTGGTTGTCCACGCATCCACATCTGCCATCTATGATGAGCGACTGCACCAGGTTTTCTCAGCCCTTTCCAAGCGCAAGCTCACTCTCAGTGGTAACAAGTGTCATTGCTGTGCCAGAGATTGAGTATGTGGGTTTTCGTTTGTCAGCATACCAGACGAAAGACGAAAGCCCCTCACACAGATGGTGTGTCCCCTCTCCAATCTAATGTTGATGCCATTAATTCCATCCCTCTGCCATGCTCTAGCTCAGGTTGCCTCATTTTTGGGCATGACATGTTACTACTTAAAGTTCCTGCCACAATGGCACAGGCCATAGACCACTAAGGCTGGTTTGATCATCTCCGGCAGTATAACTACAGCCTCCTATCACACCGGGCAGAGACAACATGGTTGATGACCTTCTCTCCCGCTCTGCCTCGTCTCCAGCGCCAAAAACAGGGTCAGAACATGTGGAACAGGACATCATTCAAATGTTGCCCATCCAAACGACCTTGTCCTTATGAGAGCTCAAGAACGCTTCTGACCAGGATCCTGTCCTGACACAGCTCTGCACCTTCATCCGGACTAGATGGCCGCACAAGGTACCGGATGAACTGTTTGCATTTTCCAGAGTGAATGAGGAGCTTTTTCTGCTGGAATGTCACCTGTGTGGTCCGCAGGCTTTGCACTGGGGTTCCAGGTACTTTGTGCTTGTGTCCTGGCTATGGCACACAAGGGACACCTGGGCAAAGTTAAAGTAAAGCAGCACTGCCAGGACTTGGGTATGGTGGCCAGGAATAGATAAAGACATTGAAATTCTTGTCAAAGACTGTTTCTCATGCCTTGTAAGTGGCATGAGAAATAGGCTCTCCTTTCTAAGCAGTGCCTAGCTTGGCCCGCTCAGCCCTGGGAGCGCCTGCAGCTAGACATCTGTGGGGAAATCCATGGGGTCCCACATCACCGGCGCTTTTTGGTGGTTGCCTATGACTTGCACTCAAAGTGGCCAGACGTCAACATCCTCTGTCACACCTCTCAGGTCATAATTGACTTTTTAGGCTCCCTCTTCTCTCGCTGGGGCCTACCAAATACCATTACTATGGATAATGGCCCTCAACTGGTCTCTGCAGAGTTTGCTTCATATCTTGAGAAAAAAGGTATTTGTCATGTCCGCACCACTTTCTACCATCCCCAGGCAAACGGTGGTGTAGAAAGATTGAACCAAACCTTGAAGAATGGGCTTAGAGCACAACGGGCCCAGGGGTTTGCCTTAAAAAAAGCCCTACTGCACACTCTGCTGCACTACAGAGCCACACATCACTCTACCACTGGAGTGTCTCCTGCCTCACTCATGCTTGGGTTTGAGCTAAAACTGCCCCTTGACATGCTACGTACGCCCTGTTGCATCTCAGGTCCCTGCTCCTTCTGAGGTCCGAGCCTCAGTCGCCAGACAGCAGGGGAAAATGAAGAAGCGTTTTGATAGTTACAAATGTGTCAAAACACCAAATATTACTGTCTTAGTCTGGGTCCGAGTTTGTAGGTCCCATTGCAACAGCAAGATGGCCTCATTCTGGTCTTCCCCTGTTCAGGTCAGGTGACAGCTGGGACCAGCTACCTTCCTGCTCTCTGACGGCACTCGGTAGCACTCTAGCCGTCTAAGAAGAGTGCCAGTTAACCCAGGCATAGGACTGTCACATAGCCCAAGTCACACCATCTGCATGGCCAGGTCTACCAGATCAGCCAGCCTGTACACGGTTACGCCCTGGCCACCTGTATGACTTTATTACATTTCATGTTTGAAATCCTGCCTGGGGGGAGAAAATGTTATGTCTGCATACTGAGTGTTCTGTGATTCATTATCCTTTAGAGCAAGGGTCACTAATGGGCGGACCGCGGCCCGGGTCCGGACCCAGACGTCGTTCTATCCGGACCAGGACCCGTCACCGCTTGAATTTGACGGAGCGTTTCTATTTTAACTGCCGCTGATTTTCCAGCCTCTACGGCACTGGTTTACCGGTACTTGCTCCCAAACGGTCATATAATTTACCTGTAGGCCTAGTATTTACACATTTAATCCAAGTTTTATTCCTACTTTTATCAATGATGCAGGGTTCATGATGAAGTGTCTCAGGTTCATTACAGGTGACGGCTACACCCATCACTGATAACTGTACAATAAGGTTGCCTGGCCTCCTCTTTTTGTTAGACGTGATCAGCACTTTCTTTTTTACTTACAAAGCTCTCCTCAACAAACAAACGCCAACATGTTCTGTGTTACACTTACTTGAATTGTGGCAGTTACAATACTCACTCCAACCACTGGCTTATACTCCAGGTCCTTTATATGAACTTCAAACTTGGACAAAATTGACTATGTTCTACCTTTGTAACAATAACGACCTTTGTAATACCTTTGTAACGACGGCCTATGAAGATGGCGATTTTCAAAATGCCAAACTCGAGGCGTCAAAACGGTGGTCCACAAACCAAGGCGTGACGTCACAATCACTTTGCCCACTTATCACTGTCAATGTGGGCAGGAAATCAGAATTGCCACTGGACAAACAGCCAATGGGATTTCTCCATTGGGTTTTCGCTAATTGCAGAAAATACGCTCTGTGGCAGAAAAAATTGTATACTACTTACTCGTTTTGTTAAGCGAGATAGTCCTTACAAACGAACAGCACGTATAGATCTTTGAAGCGTTAATGCAATCGCTAGAAGGAGAAAGTTAACGTTTGGCTAACAACAAACTACGAGTCCCATGCCTCCTACGTCACCACCGCTAAGCTTCCAACTTATTTGATTTCGTGCGCTTACCCCCGACAAACCCTGTAGTTTTATTTAGACACTGGTTAGAAACCGACTTTTTAAAGACACTTAAAAGCTTTGACATTCACAAGTGAGGCATTTACTGACGTATTTAATGTCATAGAACAAAATGTGAAAATCTCTTAAGCTTGTGTTAACCACAGAGCTTATTTCAGGCATCTAAACCAAAACCAATAAAAAAAAAAAAAACATTGACGTCACGATCACTTTGTCCACTTTGTATACTGTCAATGGTTGGAAGCTTAGCGGTGGTGATGTAGGAGGCATGGGACTCGTCGTTCGTTGTTAGCCTAACATTAGCTTTCTCCTTCTGCCAATTAATTAATCATTTATGTATACAGAGTAACTGAAAACTGATTGCATTTACGCTTAAAAAAATCATATACGTGCTGTTCGTTTGTAAAGATTATCTCGCAAAACTTTTAAGTATCATACAATTTTGTTTGTGTAACCACTATGAAGTCAACTTGGTTCATCAGGTCAGTTTATAAATTGACTATACTTAATGAACTTTGTCTGAAAGAGGCAATGTACTAAATGTATTCTTGTCTTGAAAACAAACATTGCATTAACAGAATGCAAAAACACTTGGGCAGAATGCGTCAAAGAGACGAAGGTTTCCCACCCAAACATTTGTGGAACTCCAGAAGTATCCAAAACTAGCTCCCCCAAATGAGCAATCTGGTGAGTATTAAAATTACCAACATGTATAATATTTTGGGGTGTTATATATAATATCCAACTAGTGCGGTGCCTGTTCAATAGTGCATGTTCAGAATGTGCCGATTGCTTAAGAAGCGCGCATCCAAAAAACTTCACATTGACACTGCACCCCCTTGGGTCTTTAGCAAAACGCACGCCTAGTGTGGATTCGATTGGATGAGTGGTTGTGGAGATAATTGAAGGACATATTTACATATATACTTAAATACACACACACACACACACACACACACACACACACACACACACACACACACACACACACACACACACACACACACACCCCTACCTCGGACAGACAAACATACAGAATCAAGAAGGACACCTTCCTTTTCACTTACATGAGAAAGTGTGTCCAGACTTTTGACTGGTACTGTACATACAGCCAGAGATCTCTCCCTTTATGCGTAGATGTTGCAAATTGGGATGGGAGGAAAAACTAATTTGGTTACAAATCCGAACAGTATAGGCAAAATAACAATCTAATATAAGCAATTCGATATTACCATGATACTATAATATTACAGCATAACAATATAAAAACATTAAATAAAAAATGTAGTCTATGAACAGAACTGAACAAACGTTGAAATATTATATTGTATGGCCTCGACATTAAAATCAAAACCTTTTACCTCTGCCTCTCTTGCTTTCACTCTCTTTCCCTAACTCTCTCTATTTACTGCCTCATGTTTTGTCTCTTTCTCTATCTCACTCACACTGTTGCTGTCTATCGCTCTCCCAGACTGTAAGCTCAGTTAGCGCTTCAGTTAACTCAAATGTTAGAGCAGGGGTCGGCAACCTTTTTGACGTGAAGCGCCAGTTTGAAATGTTCTTGTTAATTAGTGTGCTATATCAACATTAAGTTTAGCAGTAACATTAGCCTAAGTTTAATTATGACGCCTCATCCAAAAACATGTCCAAAAGACCTGCAATTTCATTCCATCCATAGGCTACAGCACTGTTGGGCAAGCTACTTGGAAAGAGAAGTGAGCTAAGCTACCAGTTACTCAACATTAAATTAAGCTTCACACTGAAGCTACCCCCAGAGAACTGTATCGAAGCTACAGCAACAGTTTTTAGATTGAACCAATTTCATTCCAAGTCAATGCTATCTTTGATCTATAAAAATGACAGGCAAACAGATAGGCAGGCACAAAATTTTCAGTTATGTTGTTAATTGATCAATAAGCTGTGTATGTTAATCAGGGTAAACTAAGTTAACTCAAACTCAACTTAACAGTACACTCGAGCAGTTTCATTTTAGACCGCAGCAGAAAGCTCCGCTGAACAGCCTGGGGAAATGAAATTCAATAGGAAATTTGTTGTTCTGCTGTGTACGCTCCACTATCTTTTTGTTATCGCAAGAAATGTCGTTATCGCAATATTCAACAACTTTATCGCATATCGCAAACTTTCCTTTATACGTGCAGCCCTATCTCAAAACTCATGCGACCCTCTCATATATAGCTTATATTAGGACATTTAGGAGAAACAAATCAGGCAAGGAAGAGACATACAATTATAAGATCTCTTCTCGGATCATGCTTCTAAGATTGTTCTCATGAAAGCCTCTGACTCATCTCACATTCTTCTCTTTGTTTCTTGTTTAAAATGACAGACATTATTGAGATCAGGAGTGTACGACAATGAGATCTCTTTTGTTTATCATACTTCTCAAATATTGCTTCACTGGTTATCTCAATTTAACTTCATTCGTATTTGAGAAGTCTCGCTAATTCATCTCCATTTGATCTCTTTATTGCTCCTAAGGGTCCCTTAGGAGAAGTAACTCAGACACAGATGATCACAGAATCATTCAAAAATGTGAAGCTCAAGTTCGTCTCAAGAGATCAGAACGAACAACAGATGAGCAACAGATTCTTTCCTACGGGATTGCTAAGACAATCTGCTGGGCTTCCACACTGACCAGCTACAGCAACCTCAAACTCAAAATTCCCAATGGGTTTAAAAGGCAGAGACATTGCGTGCCAGGAGAGGGCACACCGGTCATACCACACAGCTTATCCTACCAAGTCGAGTTTCAAACAAAATACGTACCTAGGTTTACGTGAGCAATCTGAGTGAGGGGCTAAAATACATTACAAAATGTCCAGGACACCATAGGTTATTTCCAGGATATATGTTCATTTTAATCAATTTCCAGGCGTTTCCATGACTGGTAAACGAATCTCAAAATGTCCAGGTTTTCCAGGACGAGTGGGAACCCTGTGCAAGTGCACAAATTATTTTTGTCACTAATTAAACGCAAAAACAGTGACAAAACTCACGTTGCCAGATTCCACACTCGCTGAAGTGTTTCAAGTTCACAGAAGGAGATTTGTGATGCCACAATTCCTGAGTTGTGTGTATTTAATTATTCTTTTTTTTTGGTAATTTCTTTTTTTTTTTTGCTTTTCTATGGGTACAGCCACTTATTTACGGTGTTTTGAAACATTTCTGTCACTACAAACATTCATTCACAGACACAGCATTTTTTCTGTGGATACGAAATTAGTTTTACGGATCTGTGAGCATAAGGTAATATATTTTCCTTAATAATAGAGGGACCTTTGGAGGTCCCTATCGTTCAATTGGATGTTTGACCAGAGTCAAAGGTGAGCAAGTATGCGCAGCAGCAGAGGAGGGGGACGGTTGAACGTTTGAGTACACAGCAGTCAATATATTTATGCTATTGATAACTTGGGCTGGGTCGGTTTAAGAGCGGCATTGGCGATAGTCGATCTGACCTCCTTGGCATCTCTGCGATGACCGGTATGCAAAGCTTGTAGCGTCATACTAAAAAATGTTGACTAAATTGGTGCCTTGACAAAGTACTGAGTGAGCGGTCTGAATATTTATGTAAGTGTGAATTTATATAAACTTTTTCTTTTGATAAATGTGCCTAATTTTTGACAAACCTGTTTTTGATTTGCCCCTTATTGGGTATCGTGTCGATTTGAGAAATCAAATGAATTGATACATTTTTAATAGGGCTATAACAACAAATTGTGGGAAAGGTTTTGGGGTGAATACTTTCTGAATGCACTCTAACTCTAGTTGTCAGAAAATGCCACAAAGAAGCATTTAGTTCTCCTTAGTAGATAACCGTTCTTTTTTAATGTACATGTATTCCCAGTCACTTACATTCCTTAACATGCAGTTCTGGTTGAGGTTTTGGAACAACCTGATTCATTTCAAATAAAGATACAAGTTTATTTGAATGTATTCTCCATTGTTGTACTATGCACAAATTCACCTGGTGCATGTTTAACCATCCGAAAGTACTTCAAAAAAATCTATAAATATATAATCTTTAGCTCAATTAAAATCAATTTGATTCAAATTTTGTGTAATCTAGTTTTTCACCTTTCAGATGGCATGGTAATTTATGATGATTATTCGTTTTTCGTAAAAAAAAAATATATTCAAAATATTTCTGTATATTGGCAAAATCTAGACATTCAACGCATTTGTTTTATTTATTCAAATTTTAATTAGACTTCTTCAACATTTTAAAAACATATTTTCTGACACCAATCAATGTACAATAAACAAAGCTTTTTACATAACGCTGTTATTGAAGGTACATATATTTTTATTTACATTGAAAGTAGCCCAAGTACACAACTTATTGGTCAAACTAGGGTGTTCTGTAGCATGTGTATAGTGTGTGGGGTAAACAATATTGATTATGTTTGAAAAGATAGAGTGTTGGGCAAATTATATAAATTGTGTTGGAAAAGAAGATAACTTTGGCAGTGCATGACTATGATTCTATTACAGGCTGTACCCACGATCAATTGTGATAGGCAAGGAAAGGAATAACAAGGTGTAAAGGACTTTGCTCTAAAGGTGATTCTACAGAACCTAACCCCCAATGCAGAAGTAAATATACAGTGGGGCCAAAAAGTATTTAGTCAGCCACTGATTGTGCAAGTTCTCCTACTTAGAAAGATGAGAGAGGTCTGTCATTTTCATCATAGGTACACTTCAACTATGAGAGACAAAAATGAGAAAAAAAATCCAGGAAATCACATTGTAGGATTTTTAAAGAATTTATTTGTAAATTATGGTGGAAAATAAGTATTTGGACACCCACAAACAAGCAAGATTTCTGCCTCTCACAGACCTGTAACTTCTTCTTTAAGAAGCTCTTCTGTCCTCCACTCGTTACCTGTATTAATGGAACCTGTTTGACCTCGTCATCTGTATAAAAGACACCTGTCCACAGGCTCAAACAGTCAGACTCCAAACTCAACCATGGCCAAGACCAAAGAGATGTCAAAGGACACCAGGAAGAAAATTGTAGACCTGCACCAGGCTGGGAAGAGTGAATCTGCAATAGGCAAGCAGGTTGGTGTGAATAGATCAACTGTGGGAGCAATTGTAAGAAATTGGAAGACATACAAGACCATTGATAATCTCCCTCGAGGGGGGGGCCCCACGCAAGATCTCATCCCGTGGGGTCAAAATGATCATGCGAACGGTGAGCAAAAATCCCAGAACTACACGGAGGGACCTGATGAATGACCTGCAGAGAGCTGGGACCAAAGTAACAAAGGCTACCATCAGTAACACGCTACGCCGAGAGGGACTCAAATCCTGCAGTGCCAGGCGTGTCCCCCTGCTTAAGCCAGGCCCGTCTGAAGTTTACCAGAGAGCATATGGATGATCCAGAAGAGGATTGGGAGAATATCATGTGGTCAGATGAAACCAAAATAGAACTTTTGGGTAAAAACTCAACTCGTCGTGTTTGGAGGAAGAAGAATGCTGAGTTGCATCCCAAGAACACCATACCTACTGTGAAGCATGGGGGTGGAAACATCATGCTTTGGGGCAGTTTTACTGCAAAGGGGACAGGACGACTGATCCGTGTTAAGGGAAGAATGAACGGGGCCATGTATCGTGAGATTTGAAGCCAAAACCTCCTTCCATCAGTGAGAGCATTGAAGATGGAACGTGGCTGGGTCTTCCAGCATGACAATGATCCCAAACACACCGCTCGGGCAACGAAGGAGTGGCTCCGTAAAAAGCATTTCAAGGTCCTGGAGTGGCCTAGCCAGTCTCCAGACCTCAACCCCATAGAAAATGTGTGGAGGGAGTTGAAAGTCCGTGTTGCCCAGCGACAGCCCCAAAACATGACTGCTCTAGAGGAGATCTGCATGGAGGAATGGGCCAAAATACCAGCTACAGTGTGTGCAAACCTGGTGAAGACTTACAGGAAACGTTTGACCTCTGTCATTGCCAACAAAGGTTATGTTACAAAGTATTGAGTTGAACTTTTGTTATCGACCAAATACTGTTTCCACCATCATTTACAAATAAATTCTTAAAAAATCCTACAATGTGATTTCCTGGATTTTTTTTTCTCATTTTTGTCTCTCATAGTTGAAGTGTACCTATGATGAAAATTACAGACCTCTCTCATCTTTCTAAGTAGGAGAACTTGCACAATCAGTGGCTGACTAAATACATTTTGGCCGCACTGTACATATTCTTCTTTTGACACAATATTGTACACTATGACAAATCTACTTATAAGCGTTCTTTCTGACACTCAAAACGGTTTTGCTATTATTCATTGGGATAGGCTTTAATGATAGGGACTTGTTTCTCCTGGTGTTGATGAGAAGCCCCAAATAAGCGTGCAAATGGGTTCCATCCAGTTTTCTCCACTCCGGCCCAAAAACACGCCTCCTTTCTAAATTAGTCATTTCTAGGACAATTTTCTGAATTGAATCGGGAATGACCAGCTCAAAAGCAGACTTTATATCTGTGACACGAGTCACTGCCATCCTGGTGGGCCCATGGCACTGCCTTTATGATGTTGGCAGCTGATATTGTTCCCTGACACATATTTTGGGATGAGGACCATTCTATTTGGCCATTTTTTATATGAATTTCTCACATGGAGTTGTTGGCTGTGGGACAATACCCTCATCATCTGACAAATCATCATCATAATCAGAATTGATCTCAAGATCATCATCATCATCACATTTAGACACTTCCTCCTCTACTTCACTTCATGAAGAATGTGTTCCAGAGCCTCCTGGGCTGTCATTCGTCTGCTCTTGGGCCTATTGCTTATCTTTTCAACCTCTGGGAGAGTACAGATTAAATGTTGGTGGGACTACATGCAAGGACTCTTTTATATTTGTTGGCCATCCTCCCTGATTGTGGGCAGAGTTTTCTTGTGGGAAATACAAGGTTCCTGTATGATATTGGATACTTCTTGAACTTTTCCCGCAAAAAGTGCGGTAAGGGGTGTAGTAGGGGCCCCGGAACAAACTGTCTGTGTGTGTGTGTGTGCGTGTGTCGTGGTGGGTCCAAAACAGATTAATCAAAACAGCTGATCTAAAGTCTTATCCATCTAGGACTCAGGTGGAATCCTTGTGTTGCTCATGTTTCAGATCCATCTGTGTGTCTGTCTTTGTTTGTCTGTGCTGTTTGAAGGTGTTAGGCGATCACATTTTGTCTTACTTTTGAGTAGAAAACAAATCAGTTTTCTTCTAAATTAAAATGTTTGACCCTTAGTAGCCCCTATTCTCAATGACTGGTCAAACTGACTCGAACACTATGTGTGTAATATAAACATGTAGGGGGGGGGGGGTTCAAACACTTAACATTCTTTTATTTTTCATGGACATGTTCCTTAGATTAATTAAGCCGAGCAGAAAAAGTTTCATGCTCCAGAAACTATACAAAATATTTTTTCCAGTATTTTTAAACTTTGAAAGCGGTCAATTTAACCCTCAACATAACAGGAGGGTACATACAATGGCTATAACTTACCAGCAGTCTTAATACATACCTATTTGCCTGCGATGAACCACACTGGGTGTTGATTGGGTGATTTTAGGCTTTGGTGAAGGAGAGACTACCCCACTGACATGAGTCGGCACCAAATCATGCAACCTATCTAGCTCCAACAATTCCTCAAGGTTGGGTTTATATATGTCGTCATCAGAGATCCAGGATTGAGGATGCTGTGATTAAGAAAAGAGGTTCTACGTATTAACGAGTGTCACATTCTTGTTCTGCCTGCCTAATCACATGTGTCATGATAGCCATTTGTTGAAAGATATGTAGAATAGAAAACTAGGTATTTACTTTTGTGAAATCATGGCAATTATATTCTGAATCCAACAAATTAATCTAGGCTTAGTTTTAAAAAACAAAAATCCATATAATAACTTTCATGAGGCTTGGTCTGAAGATCATCTGTGCCAGTATTGGTTAATATTGGAAAAATGTGTGGCCTGTGAAGCTTTTAGAAACTTTTTCAGGAAGTCCCACACAGCAGAAAATCCGATCTGGCGGAATTTGACGTCATTGGCTTGTACAAGGAATCCAACAGTACCTCATTTTTGAAAAACGGGCACATGGATCAAAGGCTTCGTACATAAAAGCACCACAAACACTTCGACCCATTGGTGGTGCTCAAGACGCAGACATGAAACTTAGGTCCCTATCAAAAACCCAATCTTCCCTTCCCTTTCCCTCCCACTGTGATCACTCCAGAGACATTTCTGTGACGTAACCGTAAGTGAGCCCTACCTCGAAGAGATTGAGTAGGGGGGATATTTTGGAATGGGATAGCTAACTTCAAGACATGGAGTTGTAAGAATTTTTTATAATTTTTTGTGCTTAGGAGAAATGGAGCCAATCAAAGTGTCAGGCTTTGGCAAAATGTGTCCAATTTATAATTGTTATAATGTTAAAAGGATGCATGGATACTACGTTTTGACATTACATTAACAACTAGTGGTTATGAAACAGCAATGTGATTCGCCAAAATGAATATGTATAAACTACATTTGAACACCCTTACCATCGTGCAATGCTTTCATTTGTATGCTATTTTTTTGAGTCATGGCTAACTGCAACCTTGGAGTAAGGGGAGCTGGGAGTGCTGACTCAAAGTGGGAGGAAGGGATGCAAAAAGGTGATCGGACATTTTTCGCGGTCGCTCAAATGTAGACACACGCTTGCGCACACTTCTGTTCTCTAGAGTCTAGACTGCATGCGTTCCCAAACCACCCCCTACAACCTCTCCCTAAAAGCGCTGCGATTCAGTCAGAGTTTAAGCAAAAATACTGCCTCCTTTGGTGAGAAAGGGGAGTGCGGCTGCCAGATGTAAGTTCTTTCCACTGACTGGCGCTCTAACTAAACATTTCTAAAATCTTTAATCAGTGAAATTGAGCATCACCTATGGGCCTTGGATTTTTTTTTGGTAAAATTACAACATTTTTCCTTTATTTTATATACAAGCAAAAAATAATTTTATGAACCACTATATTCAACGTCACAACGCTCGTGCTTGGGTGCTGAAATGCACCAAGGTTGGAGCGAGTAAACGATATGGCAGATGGGTAAATGAGTTTGTGCAATGCTTCTTTTCAGCCTTGCTTCTGATTCAGTGATTGTGTCAAACAATGGTTTCTGCATTATCTTTGTAGGAATTTAACTGAGGTGCAGTTACTTTTGAAAAGACATAGCCAATGGTTTATGTTTTTGAATTAATCGCCTGATTGAATTGAGCTACATTGTATTCACACGGTCATTACGTTACGAGACTGCATGTATTTGAAGTGTGTCTAGGCTAGTCGTCATCACGTTTGCTGTCTTATTTGTCCTTTTAGCGCCAAGTGTGAGACAACAACATAGTCTATTAGTTGTTAGATTGGTTAAGTTGGTTTTTCAAATCAAGGTTAGTTTATTAGGCTGGAAATCAATCAATGGCTGGGTGCTCCACTATCGACTTCACAACGATATTTTCATTGATGCTCTACATTTCGGATTGAGGAGACATTGCTAACACCCTCCCCTATGGTGTTACCTTGGTGCCACCGGAGTTTGAATTTGAATTCCATTTAATTGAATAGAAGACACATTTTGAATTATTTAATTCAAAAATGTAATGCATATTCAACCTCTTGACATTGAATGTCATGAACTGAAACTGAATTCCTACATTCAGTTTCAACGTTGTCTTCTAATTCAATTTCAAATATTTTATTCATTTTCAAATGCTAATTGCAAAATTCCTTTCCAATGGATCAGGTTCACAAGCTTTAAATTCAATAGTAACAATAGATTAAGTATTCAAAGTCTGAGATGCATTCAGATTCAGTTTTCAAATTCAACTCAACATATTCAGATTCAAAATGTGTCTGATCCTGGAAGTGTTAAGGAGGTGTACATGAACACTGATCCAATCAAACACTGATTTAGCCAATCAGAGGGTCGCACAGGAACAGCTGTCCAGGCGAGGAGATCCCTTTGTGGGAGAAGAGTTTCAAGATGTCGGTATTATGGTTTTGCACATCTTCCACATCAAACTTCTAGACTAGGTGGCTAACCCAGTTAAAACTTTGTAGGTAACGGACTAATACTTAAT
The DNA here is from genome assembly GCA_017639675.1 of Aplochiton taeniatus. NCBI lineage: Eukaryota > Metazoa > Chordata > Actinopteri > Galaxiiformes > Galaxiidae > Aplochiton > Aplochiton taeniatus. Next base: position 6,512,743 of record CM030187.1, read on the forward strand.
TTTTGCCAGCCAACTATCTGTGAAGCTAGTAAATATGTTCAACTTAGTTACAAAGACATGGAATGTATTAACTAGCCTACAGCAAACTACACTCACGCTAGCTACTGATTTGATAAGATGTGATTTGTCCCTGGTATCATGGATCTGAGTACCACTGACTTAGCTGGCAGACCTGTCATCCTACTCTCTTTTAGAAATCATGCATAAAGTGTTATATTCGTTGGCTTCAAAGTTTTTACTTGGTTAGCTACCTAACCTAGAAATGTGATGTAGAAAGTGTGCAAAACCATAAGACCAACATCATTGTTTGGTATTATATCAACATAAACAAATTTGAGTAGCCCATTTACCCGAGACTGGAAAGCTCTGTGCTGATTGACAACCTATTTGTGCAGCCAAAAAAATAAACTTTAAAAATGATTGTAGCAATCTGAAAAACCGGCGTTCTATTAATTAACTATATCTGTTAATGTGGTAGTTCTCAAAGGTCAACTCTTCTCCTGCAAAGTTAGTAGGACGCATAGAGATAAAATTGTGGTGCAAAAGTGCTATCCTAGAATGTCCAAATTTGGCAGCCATGTCTCTAAACCTGCTATAATGGGAGTCAATAGCAAAGAAAGACAGGTTCTTGCAATAAAAGCTATATTTAACTATAAATACACAGCATATCATTTTTATTATTATTGTAGTATGTATAGGACCATTGTGACTGTCAAATGATCGTGAATGCAATTAATTTCCATATATATATATATTCCATAATTACTTCCAAAACAGCACTCAATAACTTGCTGTGCTAATATGAATAATGTACTGTGAAGACTGTAATAGTAGGCCTATATCAAACAAAGTTATCATTTAATATGTTATGTTAACATAAAACAAGGCATTGCTGCAAAACAGATGTAGTCTCAGTCAGTTGACACTGTAAATAAATAATAATAATACAAATAGAGTCTATGCGGTTTAAATCATCTTCAGAACAAAGATTAAAATGTGATTGTAATGAATAAAATACATTTTGTTGCAAATTATACACATAAGAAAAAGGCAAAAGAATGGTCGCTTCAACAACAGTTAGGCTGGTACATTTGATTTTATAACACATCTTCATTAATAAACAATAACAAAGAGATGAATGTCAGCTTACATTGGACTTGTTTTAAAGCTAGTGTGTTGCATGCAAGTGTCTGCCACTGTTTCCGTAAGGCCTAATTAAGTTGACATAATATGCCCCTAACCTTACCACCAATCAATTACTTTAAATTCTAACATTAGCAAGCTGTATAACGTTTATCTTGACCAACGTTTGTTTCAAAACTGAAGGCAGAATGCCTGGCAGGTCATCAGGTAGCCTAATCGACTAGCTCACGTATGTTAGCCAGCTAGAGAACGACTTAGCTAGCAAGCTAACTAACGCTAGAACTGCAATGTAAACTCTCTGTATTGCCAAAATTTATGTTTTAATGGCAAAGTGGGTCTTCTCCTCAAATGCTGACGCACGAAAGGTGATGCGATCATTTATTGTCAATTGTGTCCTTTGGTTTGGCAACTTGGCACTATAAGCTTTTGTTCATCCCGAGGTAGACTTTAGCCACAAATGATGACCACGACACACGACTAGACATGTACATTTTGTCTGGTAGCACAGCTGTTCCTATGCCACATTCTGATTGGCTATATCTGAGTTTGATTGGATCTGTGTTCATCTACTCATCCTGGTGGCACTAATCACAGACACGTTTTGAATCTGAATTTGTTTAGCTGAATTTGAAAACTGAATCTGAATGCATCTCAGACTTTGAATGAATAATATATTGTTACAATTGAATTTAATGATTGAGAACCTGAACCATTGGCAATTCATTTCGAAATTAGCATTTGAAAATGAATAAAATATATTTGAAATAGAATTTGAAGAGAACATTGACATTTTATGTAAAATTCAGTTTCAATTCATGACATTCAATTTCAAGAGGTCGAATATGCATACATTTTTTTTATTTAATAATTCAAAATGTGTAGCTCTTATTGTAGTTTGTTACGTAATTGATGGTTGTAATCAGTATTTAGAGTGCCAGTAGGTAATAATTGCTCAAATGGTGTTCTAATTAGTATCTTTTAAAGAGTTATTGTTTGGTGAATTCATCTGGTTTTGAGAGGAGTATTTTTAGATTTTAGTGTCTTAGAGCCTTTTGCAAGAAATATATATATATTGTTATGGTAGACTCTGTATGTACGGTGACAGAAGTTTCAGTTCTAAAAACCCATTCACCATTCATTATTAGATGACAAGTTGTTCCGTTTTGATGGGCTTATTCTTTTTTGTGACAGATATTTTCCGTTTTGGTAATGTTAGTGCATTTTGCAAAAGATATTTAAGGTTTTGGCTATTGCGTTTCTGTTTTAACATCTGTGTTATTGAGTCGATAAAAGGAATTCCGTTTCAAAACAGTGGGTTAAGCTATTGAGAAAAACTCTTAATACCAGGCTTAATACCTAATTTCCGAGTTCCAATAAAAAAAAGCAATTCACTTTTTTTTGTAGCTGCTATCAAGAAACTATTGATCCATCTAAACGTTCCAATCCCAATCAGAACAGCTTGCCCAAGTGAAAACCAACCCCTAATTTGCATGTTGATGCATGACATCCTTCAATAAATAAACTCTTCAATATACCCTTCAATAAATGTGTCCATAAATCATTAAATAAAATGTACAATAAATTATTCAATACATCTTAGTTGTATTTATTGATGAATAAATGAATGTGTTCATTTATTGAAAGGTATAGTGATGTATTTACAGATAGATAGATAGATAGATAGATAGATAGATAGATAGATAGATAGATAGATAGATAGATAGATAGATAGATAGATAGATAGATATGCTGGATTTAATGAAACACTTATTGATCGATATGTCATTTTCCATCCTCCATACTTCATAGCCTCACGATTTCAGGCTTAGTGTTTTTCCTCATTAACATATCCGTGCTTCAGCATAGTTAACAAACTAACCTGTCATTCTCTAACTGGAACGTAGTCCAAGCTAGTCGCATTGGTGGATAACCATTTTGTAATTGTAGCGCCCCAACTGGTGTTTTCAAAAACTTTCAGGAAATATCCATTGCTCTGATCATTTATGGACAAATAAAAATATGTCTAATCTAACACACTAAAATGATCTCATCTTAGATTATTCATCCCTATCTTCATTCAAATCTATAAGCAGCATCTATAAACATAGAGCTTCAGACTTCAAAGTTTAAGAGGTTTTGTGTCTAATACAGTGCCCACATTAGAATGTCACAGGTCACTCAGCCATTTACTATCATTTTACCATTGTATATATTTTGTGTCCTTGCTTGTTTGTGACATACAACTGTGATTTGTAGCGCCCCCTTTAGGGCGACCTAGTTCTGGCATGACACTATGACTCAAGTGTTATCAAGCTCAAATTTGCTATGGAAATACACAGCTACCTCTATCAGTTCTATTAGCATTCAACTTTGAAGACACACCCATTGCAATTTCATTGGGCCATTCTGTTTAAGTTACATACTTGTATTCACATTAATGCTGCATTCTAATTTTCATGAAGATGAATTGGACTGGAAAGGAGGACAGGTGACTGTTTTTCACAAAATTCGTCATGGTGGACATTATGATTCCTAGAGGAAAATGTGTTCCTAATCATGACATTTATAGGTCTAAATATTGCAATTAAAACGTTTATTTTTGGTTGCCTTGTACAGCGCCACGCTCTATTAGTATGACACTTGTGTCACTAAGGTGTAGGATGTGCTTGGCCGTTTGCTGCTGCTGCTGCTGATATGCAGTTTTAGAAGACTGTCAACTAATACTCAAGTATGGGTGACAATACATCAGGACTATTTTGATCGCAGATTGCGTTATGATGAACATCTGCTTGTTGCAAGCATTTTATGCCCATTGCCCAAGGCTAGCGTTTTATGCCCATTGCCCAAGGCAACCACATACTCCCCACATGGTTATCTCAAGCGTGCTCTTTTTAATGCAAGATTGCTTACGAATAAGGCCCTACTGGTGTCCGAGTTCATACTGGATAGAAAGCTGGACATTTTGTGCCTTAACGATACCTGGCCAGGACTTCTCCCAGTTAAACCAGACCATTCCTCCTATACCGGGCTTGGTCTTGCTGTAGTTTATCGTGATGACATTAAAGTCAATGAGGTCAGTGTGCTCTATCACTCCACTTTTGAATGTTTGGCTGTAAAAATGTCTGGCCCTGAACCACTCATCATTGTGACGATTTTCCGACCACCAAAACCCTCTGCTGTGTTTCTCACTGAATTATCACCATTAAAAGCGATTTGTGTCATGTCTACTAAAGTGGTGCTTCTGGGTGATTTTTACACATCGGCGATTCCAACAGTGTTTTTGCTAAGGATTTTATGTCAGTCCTTGACTGCATCACTCAAAGCGTCACCCTCCCAACACATAACATGGGGATAACATAGGGATCAATGTTGAGTTCCCTATCTCGGACTACAAAGTTGGGCTGTTTGACGTCTCTGCCCCCAGAACCAAGCAAAAAAGAGAAGCGCACCATGACCTTCAGAAACAAAAAAAAACATCAACCTTTCTGATCTAATAAGCCTTGTTAACTCCCACCCCAGTCCCACCCCTCACCCCTCCCCGGCTGACTTAGCTCTTTTCCTCCCTCGAGTCCCTGCCGCTTCTGAAAACCCATTCAGTCTCATGCACCCGCACTGCTTCAAGGTACTCACCCAACCTCTACCAGCTTAAAACCACTGGTCGTTGTTTCGAGCGTCTGTACAAAAAGCTGGACTCTCAGTCCACGCCCAAATGTGTGTTGTTGTTGCTGCTGCTGCTGCTGCTGCCGCTGCCACTACTACTACAATACTAGGATGCCCTCTCTGTTGCTAGATCCTCCTACACCAACATCATCAGTAATGGAAAAGGAAATATGAGTCCTCTTTTCAACAGTTAGCCATCTACTGCAGACGCCCCAAAACCATCCCTCCCAATATCTCCACTGAACAATGTACAGCTGTTTAGATTTTTTGGGGGGTTGAACACCTTAGAACAGCCCCTCCCCAGTTCAATTAATCAACACCGCTTTATCAATGCTTTATCCACCACAGCCTCGGAGCACTCCATCTCCAGGTCCTCTACCTGTCAGCTGGATCCCCTCCCTCGCACCTTGTCAAAGCCTGTCTGACGTCCATCTCCCCTCTGATTCCGGAAACAATCGATGCCTCCCTTAACTTTGGAATGGTCCCTACTACCCTTAAGATGGCCGCTATCACTCCCATCCTAAGGAAACCTGGTACTGATCCTGAAGACCTGAACAATTTCAGGCCCATTTCCAACCTCCCCTTCATCTCCAGAACCTTAAAGCGAGTTGTTGCTACTCAACTTCAATCGCACCTGGATTCAAATAACATCTATGAGCTTTTTCAATCTGGTTTCTGCCCAAAACACTGTACTGAAAGAGCCCTAATCAAGATCACTTATGACCTCCTCTGTGCAGCTGACTCTGGATTACAGACCATCTCTATTCTTCTCAACCTTAGTGCCGCCTTCGCCACCATCTCCCACTCAATACTGCTGGACCACCTGGCTGGCATTGGTGTCACTGGTGTTGCTCACTCCTGGATTAGCTCCTACCTCACTGAGAGACAACAGTTTGTTCAGTTAGGAAACCTCACAAATCACACAGGATGTTCCTCAAGGATTAGTTTTGGGTCCACTCTTGTTCATCATATTCCTCATTCCCCTGAGAAGGGTCCGCCATCATCATGGTATCCAGTTTCTTTGCTATGCTGATGATACCCAGCTCTATCTCTCTGCCAAACCCACCACCGCCTTCCCGTCGACATCCCTCAGATCAACCACTGCAACGCTATACTCTCTGGAATCCCCATGAAACGTATAAACAGGATCAACTTGTCCAAAATGTTGCTGCCCATATCATCAACTGCACAAAGCTCAGTGACCACATCACGTCCACTCTCATCAAGCTGCACTGGCTCCCTGTCTAATCCCAGATTGATTTTATGATTTCATTATCCTTACCTGCAAAGCTCTATGTAACCTGGCCCCTACTTACCTATCCAACCTCCTCCAGGAATAAACTCTGGAACTCTCTACAACCCCACATCTGACAGTCTGACACTTTTCAAACGTCACCTCAAAACTCGTCTATTCAAAAAAGCCTTCTCGTTATGATCCTGGACACTGTATGTAGTTATATTCCCTATTCCTTTACCCCTCTTATGATTTTCCCTATCTCAATACCCTTGTATACTTCATGTTAAATTTAAGTTATTGTATTGTTTTAATTGTATTTCTATGCCATGTACATGTACCATGATCATAGAAAGGCGGCTCTAAATTAAATGTATTATTATTATTATTATTATTATTATTATTATTATTATCATCATCTCAAAGATAGGAAGTCAAGAAAGAGACAAATAGAAAGGAGTAATAAAGGCCACACTTACCGAGAGTGAGTCAGAGGAAATCTTTTGGTTTAGCATGATAGCAGGCACATAGTCCTCTTTGAAATCACCATGAACACTGCAGGGACAAAAATAGCTTTCCTTATACCAGATACAACACAAAATCTCTAAATGCATCAATAACTAGGGTTGGTTTTAGCTAGGCCTAAACATACAGAATTGTCACACAAAAAAAAAAAAAACATTTGTAAAACTGAATAACATCAATCAGAAATGATCATAACACTTGACAGAGAAAGTTTGTCAACTTGACACCTTTCAGAAGGTTAGGTCTTTGATTTGTATACTGGTATGATAGCCTCAAAAAAGATAACGTTTTAGATACCGACGCAATCTATAGATGTTAAAAAAAGATGGCTAATTGTCGATTTTTAATTAAAAATTCGTTGACACTCATTATTTGTGGTGCAACGGATCACAGCTGATCCGTGATCCGAACAGATTGCCCCCCACGTTTTGGCACGCATGTGAGCCGCGGATTAATTCTGAGTTTAATCATCAGTGTGAAATACAGTTTTACAGCCACTATTCTCCATGAGACACACACAGTTGTGTATTTACGTGAACGGGGCATGTTAAATCCTAACAAATCTATCTCGTTGCAATAAAGTGAAAAATAAAGCATTCAGTCATGGCTAGTGGTGGATTGGAAAAACCTGAAAAGCATTTTGGCTTCCCTGTAAAGTATAATGATGATGGAAGAGGGATGGTGAAAAAACCTGCCTACAGTTTGTAGGCATTGTTCACCCAGAAAAGACATATTAGGATCGCAATACATCAATCATGGCCACACATTTGAAGCGACTCCCCCCCCGTGTGTCAGTGACGGGAACCAAGACACAGCAAAAACTTTTCACAGAGGCATTTAAGCAATCCATTGATGCAGAATCAGACCGGACTAAAGCTATTACCAAATCTATTAGGATGTTTATCACTGCAGACATAGGCCATACTTCGTTGTGGTAAACAAATAATTTAATAATAATAATACGGTGAAAGTGCTTGAAGTCTCCGTTTGGGCTGGGCGATATAGATTTTCAATATAGTGAAGACATTTCTGTAGGATATGTGGCAGGGTGCTATAAAGTTTTATTGAACTGATGGGGTTAAAAAATAACTAATATATGTCCCCTTGCATTCAAGTGTGTAGCTTGAGAGAAAAAAAGAGTCAGGTAATTGGACCCAGTAGCCAAGAAGATTACTACAGAAATAGATCCATGTTTAGCTTTCAAGGAAGCGTTCATTTCCAGAAAATGACAACATGGTTTTGCCTGCTTTGTAAACAATCTGGCGGTCCTACGATTTGTTTTTAAATATCGTCAGACATGACGCAACGATGAGATATCGTGATACTACTGAAATTAGCCAATCACATGACCCTGCACTGTCATTTACGGCTCTGCGTGGAAGCACAAATCCATTTGGAAAAAGCATTTGCGCACTCCAAGGTTTTATTTTTTAGATTAAAGTGCAGGCTTGTGTTTCATCGGAAACCTTTAATGTCACTTTATCTCGAACGCAACGATGCCACATTGTTATTTAAAGTTTGTCACTGTAGTCTTTCTGGCCACAGTAATTGTATTCAAAGTACTAGGTCTCTACGACTTTGCTCCTCTTATAATTCACCTTGGGAATTACCAGCAGAGCCACTTTTAGATTTTTTGGCCCCTAACTGTGGAATTCCCTCTTCCAAGCCATTTTTGGGAAGCTGAATCAGTCATCGATTTTACAAGGGCTCTTAAAAACGCACCTTAAAATGCAATAAGGCTTTTAATTAAACAAAATCACAGGGAAAGAGCATTGCAAAATGTTTTAAATCTGTTTTATTGTTATAGAAATACATTTATATTTGTATTAATCGTTGGCTCTAGCAGCAGGGAACCTATTGTAATTGTAGATATTATTATTATTATTATCCTAGGGCATGGAAGTATACTTTCACATGGTTCACAAAATGCACCAAAATTAGCACACATATCCAGATCCTCTCAGAAGGAGAACCAATGCAATGCCACCCCATTATGCCTGTTGGTGGCACTATAGCAACATTTTTGTGTTAAGTTTTCAACAAATCGTAAAAAAGATGTCATTAGGGCTACAGCTCTGAAACTTTAACTCTTCATTTTCCTATTGTACTGCTTCTTCCTCTTTTTTTTTTATTTGTTTTCATCTTTATATTCCTATTATATGCAAACAATAAAAAGCTGGTTCACTGATTGATATCTTAATTCGTAAGCATACTATTTCATTACACCCTCATTTATCTCCTGGTTTATTCATCGTTTTCCTATTTTCATTCTTCCTTTTTGCCCAAGTGTTAAGAGCTTTCATAGTATGAAAGGAAATGTCTGTACCTCAAACAAGATGGCCACAGGGACCATTGAAATTGCAAGTTTTTGTTTATTCAAATTAAAAAGCTAATAAAACTGTCAAAGTTACAGTAATGAAGCTAAAAATGTAGATGATCATTCATAACACTACAAAGGGTCAGCTTGTCAAGCCATAACCGCCTATCCCTAAAGGGGGTGCTACAAATCACCCATATTTGTATCTCATGAGCCGTTTATGGAAGACTCATGAAACTTGATAGACATGACTACATGGGTGAGTTAAGGTAACGTATGATAGATGGTTCAAAAGGGGGCACTGTATCCCACACAAAACTAAAGTTTATGTTCAATAGCTCTCATAAAACTTTAGAAGTGCGTGTTCTCTCTCTCTCTCTGGAACCACTGGCCCTGAGTATTTTGAGTTAAGCCTGGAATGTCAGGACTCAATCAAAATTATATTACAATTCATTAAACATCATTTTTCAAATCACTCTAATTAGAAAATAAGCTTCGAGTCCGACTGCTCCGCTAGCTCTTTCTTCCTCACCTTCCATCCAATTGATGATGTTAAACTTGAGGGAATTTGAGTCTAATGAGAATACAAAAATAATCTCAGATTTACATTAAATTGTAGCCCATTTTTCTTAGATATATAAATCGTTGGAAACCAAATTAAATGTTTATTTGAGTGGTGCGGAACAAATTTTATATATATATATATATATATATATATATATATATATATTATATAAATATATATAAATATATATATATATATATATAAATACAACTTTTTTGAAAGATTTAATTTAAATCTTAGTTTTAAATGTAAATATAAGAAAAAATTATATTTATTTTTATCTTAAATCTGCTTTTTAGCATTAAATATTTAACAATAATTCTATATTTAGTTTATATCTTAAATATTTAGTTTAAACTTAAATATTTTAAAAAGTCTAAATATTTATTTTAAATATTAAATTTGGGTTTAAATATTAAATATTGAATTATATGTAGGCAGGTCAAACCTGTTTTCACTTTTTTTTTTAAATGAAGAAGAGATTAAATAGTCCTATCTTCCAATTTGTCGTTATTTAGTAAACGTTTATGAATAAAAACGAATTAATAAATTGTCAGTTTGCCCAAAAGTTAGTTTTATTGTTAAAAAGAGGATTTTATATTTACCGCGATGTTACTTCCGTTTAGACAGATCTATAAGCATGCACATCCTACGGCCCACTTTGTTGTTATTATACTTCTTAATTGTGAAAGTATTAAGATATTTCACAACAGATACCTTAAGAAACAAAATTACCTATACATTTGATATAATTGTTTACCCAAATAAAGTGTACAATGTTAAACTGTTGAAAACCGCTAACGTGTCAAACAGCTTAGCTTTTTTAGTAACCGGCAGGACCAAAGTCTGCTAGCAATAGCATTCGTAACATATCGGTGTCTAAAATAATGCCACAGTAAAAAATGAATCTAGCCTATATCTTTTTATATTATACAATGGCAAGATGATTCGTAAGCACTAGCCTAAGTGTTGATTGGATCGAGACTTCACACCTATATCTTAATCATCGGCGGCACTGATCCATCCAGATACTAAACAATTAAATTATTGAATGGATTTAGAAGTTTCTGCAGCTTATTGTAACGTTGATGAAAAAAAAAGTGTATTCATGCAGGCTAGGCTACTATGTTTCTAAAGGTGCAGGCATATATCATGTTTCAAAAGATCTAGGTTAGTAGCCTATGAGACAGCCTACAGACGCGTCATTTCAAATTCTACTGAAATAATCACGGTATCCTCCCAGACAAGCAAAAGTCTAGAAGCCAATGCAAACATAAATGCCAACCAAAATGTATTGCATTGTTTTCCCGTCACGAGCCAAATCTAATTAATCACACAGTGGACATAGCTCTAATGCAGTTCAGCAACAATGACGTAGGCTATAAGGAGCATGCCTCACATGAGTGGGCGTATGTTACATTTTTGGATCACAGGTCAATGAGACCTCCTTCTAGGTCCAGTTAAAAGCTCTCATGCGACGGATGTAATTTAGGGTAGTAGCAACGCAATTAAAGTATTTGAAACACAGTTATTTTTCACCGATCGGCACTGTCGCTCAGTGTCAGTTCCCGAGAGAGGATGTCTTCAAAACAAACCCAAGATTGATCGTTAATTAATATGGGAAGTGCTTTACATTTTTGCTTAAACACTAGGTGCGCACCAGTTTTCAGGTCCCGTTTTGGCCAGAATAAGAGAGATTCTAACGAAGTCCGCTCTGCCTGAATGGTTTTATTAACGGTTGACATATGGAAAGATTTAATTTCAGTGGTTTAAGAATATGTGCTTAAACCAGCTCATCAATGGTTTGACATTAAATAAAACATATGTATCTATTTTTAACTGCTTAAAGTTACGGCTTTTTTTCAAGTAAGATCAAAGCCTACGCTTTTTGGATGCTAACTATGAATTAGCAAGCGCTGTATGCATATCAACACTGATATATCGTGAAAGTAGGTATTACTTTTGAATGACTTAAATGATTCAGACTAACAAAAATGTTAAATTTGTGTCCAATTAAACAGTTTAAAAATGCTACGCAGTCCAATTTTCTTCAGCGCTGAGCCTAGAAGCTCTCGTATTGACCACGTCATTGGCGTTCCAACGTTGTCTGAACAAATTGGATGCTCCAAGCATAAAGGGCATCACATGATTTGAGGGGGAATATCTCATCAGTCCAGCAGTGGATTTCTTTGACTTGTGGATCAGAGCTCAATGAGACCTCCTTCTAGGTCAAGTTAAAAGCTCTTATGTGACTGCGTTAATTTAGGGTAGTAGCAAAACAATTTAAGTATTTAAAACACATGTTAACCAAGTTATTTATGACCGATCGGCGCCGTCGCTCAGTGTCAGGTCCCGAGAGGGGTTGTCTGCAAAATGAACCCAAGTTTGATTGTTGAATGTTATGGGAAGTGCCCTGCATTTTTGCTTAAACACTAGGTGCGCACCGTTTTTCAGGTCCCGTTTTGGCCCAAATAAGAGAGATTCTAACTAAGTCCGCTCTCGACCTCTGCGCTGTGGTGAGTTGTACAGTGACAAAATGACTTTATTAACGGTAGACATATGGAAAGATTTAATTGTCAGTGGTTTAAGAATATGTGTTTAAACCAGATCATCAATCGTGTGATATGAAATCAAACGTATGTATTTTTAATAAACTGCTTAAAGTTACGGCTTTTTTCAAGTAAGAACAAAACCTACGCTCTTTGGAAGCTAACTATGAATTAGCAAGCGTGGTATGCATATCAACACTAATATATCGTTAAAGTAGGTATTACTTTTGAATGACTTAAGTGATTCAGACCAACAAAAACATTATATTTTTGTTCATTTAAACAGTTTTAAAACGCTACGCAGGGCAATTTTCTTCAGCGCTGAGCGTGGTAGCTCTCGTATTGACTACACTGGCGTTCGAAGGTTCGACCTGCCTATTATATGTTAAATGTGAAACTTTAGCTCGCATTTAACTAGCCTAATCTAACTGCTTTAGGACAGTCGTATTACATGACTTCACTCCGTTGCGGTGTTGTCAGTAACCCAACAAATCCGTTCCGGATGCTGGAGGGTGTAAGTGAGAGAGTTGTGGCAGCCGGTTCTTGAATGATCTCTGCACAAATACACCAATTAAGCATTTCATTTGAACATTGCAGCGCCTACGGCTTCACGTTCGTATTGTAGGCATACTGGCTCGCTATAAAAGGGAAGTAGCCTTGCTAACCGCGGCATGCAGCTGCTAGTAATGTGCTTATTGTCGTGTTGATTCATCTATGATAACTAAAGACTACTTGACCATTGCGTTTAGCATACAATATATATATATATATATATATATATATATATATATATATATATATATATATATATATATATGACTCAACACCGCGATGTGCGATATTAGCGCAATTATTTTGTGCAAATTACATTATTTATCCAGATCTTTGTGCTTTAGAAATAAGTGTTATTGTTAGGCTATTATTAGATATAGTCGTTGCTTTTAAATGACAAGACAAAGATGACAGTTTTAAAAGAAATTAAACTTGTTTAATGCAGAAGAGGAGAAAAGCAAGGAGAACAAAAGGTAGGCTACACGCCATTTCTTAGTCATGAAAAAATACATTAAGTCTATCCTACAGCGTAGAGTAGATATATTTTCTAAGGAAAATAAATAAAGCTTATTGTTTAGGCTAAATCATTCAAATGCAAACGTTCAAATATCAATAGCCTACTAATCACAACGGAACACGAGTTTATATTAAGTATAAAAAAAACAGTGTAAAACTATTGCACAAAAATATCGTTGCACAAATGCACATATTTGCAGCGACTTTCAAGACCAGAGGAAATATACCGTGGTTGTTGCACCACTAGGTGGGGACCACATAAGTGGGTCTGCATTGGAGTCTATGGGCCCCTCCTGTGGGTAGAGCGAAAGTTCTGTATCTGCACGCACTCTTTTTGGTATGGATGCGGAGGTGGTTGTCTGCAACGTCACATTGCACAATTAACTCTTGTTTTAATCATGAATGTATTTAACATTCAATAAACTGTAAAATACACATAAGCGTATAATGTAAGTATAAAACAGTGTAAAAGGGTCTTCCCTCATGAAAAAAAGAGAAAATGTGAATATTGCGGTTTTGGCGGGTATCAATCATCGCAGTTGGCTTGTCAGTATTGCGATATCGCAATGTTGCGGTTATTGCGACAGTCCTACACCCAAGTCTTGATTATAATGGATCTTTTCTATAAATTATACATTTTCACAAAAAACAAATGACACTTCCATTGTTGATCTAGCAGAGATTAATTACCAAAAAATGGACAAGAAATTGCACGTCCGCAAATTCATATTGAAAGGGCAATACGCAGAATGAAAGACGTGTACACGGCTCTATCTCTCTCTCTATATATAACTATGCACGTGTAATCGCAGGAAAGTACTGTTAGTTGGGTGCTCATCGGTCATAATGCACGCATATATTAAATATGTTTTGTGACTTTACAAACAGCCCCAACTTTCCTTAGATTTGGAAGCATTGTTGGCTGTTAGGATAAGAAGATATCGCTTGGCATTCTCATAAAATGCATTCTAAATAGATTAATCCAATCTGGTGTTGTGCCATTCTTACCTACTTACTATTGGCCATTTCCCATACAGGTGTGCTATAGCGTACGTTTGTTTATCAAATGTGGTTCTGATAATTAATAGTTTGTTGTTTCAAATTCACGTGAAAGAGTAGCAAATAATGGAATAAAGTAAGCTATGCCTATTAGAGCCAGCGTCCCGCTATAATTTGGCTGCCCCTCGATCCAGTTCAGTTATGTGAATACTCACAAGTGAATGTCAGATGGTTATGCTCACTTATCATAGTTTACATGAACACACAGAATTGTTTCATTCATTAAAATGCTCTTGTTAGTTTGAATAGTGAGGCAAAATCAGTGGTTTGTAGAGCCAAGGCTAAACGTTGAGAGACACCATCGAACTATAAAATGTCATGACCTATAGCACTGTCCTTTCATATTGCTATCTCGTTGCCAAAACTGTCCCGTCATGACCTGAGCAATAGGTGTCAAAGTGCCATAGCATAGACCCAATAGCAGCTAGATTTATTCTTATTTTTCTTATTATTATTATCCAACAAACTACTGCAAATCAAAGCAAGACTTGAGATACGTCTCCTAAAAGCCCAGCTTCCAAATATCCACAATATACAATACATATTTATTTATAGATCAGATGAGGGGTCTGACTGTTAAAAACAATTTAAGGGATATTTGTATTGTCTTAATGCCATTTTCTCTCTTCAAATAAAAACACTTAGTGACCCAACGTCGGCTATTCTACCCATTGTTCTTTAGATAGTTAATAGCCTACAATTTTGATATGCATTTAGACCACTGGTAATCCGGGTTTGGTCATCTTGAAGTTTGTATCTGGATCAAGGTGAACCAATCCAATGTTGCTTTGAAAAACTGGCACAAAAGCAACATGAATTACCTGATCTTGGACAGACAAACATGAGATTCCAAATCCGGATAATTCTGATCCAGATTAAACTTTAAAAACTGGGCATTGGAGATGTCTTAGGCTCTTTTCAATTTAACTTTCAGGAAGGACATGCTCACTTGAAAACCTCAATGACTTACCTGCTCTCAACTAGCGATGGGTCAGTTGCGAACAAACGGCTAATTTTGGTGAACTTACGGAAAAGCCTTCCCTTGGTAAAAGTGCCTTTCTTGGGCCGCCCCGGTGGCTCATCGGGTTAAGGCGCATACCACAAAGGCTAGTCCTTAGCGCAGTGGGTTTGAATCCGGCCCAGGCCCTAAGCTGCATTTCTTGCCCTCTCTCTCCCCCATTTCCTGTCTCACATCAATGATTGTTTTATCAGGTTGGCTACGTAATATTATATTCAAGGATCAACCTTGGTTAATCTATTTGTGCCTTTATACTTTGTTATTCGACAGGCTTAGAAGATTTGGCTGTTATTTTTTATTATTCGCATATTCTCCGATTCACGAGATGAGCAAATATATGCAGGAGAAAATGCAGGGGAAAAAACAAGATGAGAAAGACAAGCAGAAAAGAAGCCGTATCGTTTTGGTGAATGAAGCCAAATAAACTCTCACCCAAAAGAGCCGAAATGTACCTCACTACTCTCAACCTCAACCCCTTATAAATATTGGATTCTGGAGTGCTCACTTTGGATTATGGCATAGTGAATATTTTAACACTGTACCCTGTGAGTTTTCAATTAATTATTTGTATCACTGTTATAATTCATGCTTTTGTATATTTTTTGTCTCCTGGCTGCTTTTAATTGTCTGATAAATACATGTAGCTCTATTTATGTAGCACTTCTTTACAAAAAAAAGTATCAAAGAGGTGTATTTCTAACCTGGTAAACATTGAAACATGAGGCAGTGAACAAGTCCCTGCCCAAGAGAAATTGAGTATTTAGAGTCCCTGCGATGATGAGCTTTCATTGCACATACAATACTATATATGCCTAATAATAGTGCTCTTGTCAGAAGATTGAAAGGGGTGAAAGCGGAGCAACATACTTCCAACACACATATTGGACCAATTTATCTGACGGCCGATTTCATCTGCCGATTTGGGCCCATCACAGATGCATGGGTATCGGCTAAATGTATCCCGCTATGCGCCGATATTAGGCCTACTTCTTATTTTCTTGTTGTATTGAAGATAATGCAGAAAAACACTAGTGTGGTGATTTAGAAATGTTGCCATCACACAGTTTTGCGCTCTGACTATTGTTTACAATACTTTGTGTAGCTGCCATGGTGCTGTAATGGCAGCCTTGAAAGTTATTCCTCAAATAAATAAATGATATTTATCTGTCTGTATTTGTTATACGTGTATGTATTCATGGTGAATTATGTAGAGGTTGGGTGGATTATGTAGAGGTTGGGTTGATCCAATTACCGCATGGTTGGGTGGATCCAATTACCACATGGAAAACATAACTCAAACCTGATTATTTGGTGAATACAACGCTTCATCTCAGATCTTTTGATTTGAAAGGAAAGGGGATGCTGGCTAGCTACTAGCGTACTGTTTGGGGCATCAGTTGAGATCCATGGCCAACGTTCATCTAATTCCAGTGTGTGCGGAGGATTTACAACACACGTAAGCAGAGTACACATGATATCACAGTTGAGAAGTGGAGAAGACCAAGCAATGGTATTCATACTGATGATGGCGAGTTTATACTGGTCTGTGTTCGTAACATAAGAATAACGGACGATATAGGAATTTTTTTTACTCCCCAATATTGGTAGCCTCAAAAATCCATATTGGTAGGGCTCTATTACATATATGTTACTTACTCTTTAAGAAGTCTCTTAGTGCCGATGACCTGGTTGGAAATGTGGAGATCACAGGACCCCTGCTGTCCTGCCAGACTTCGGGCATCAAGGCTCTGTGGCAAGCTGTCCGAGCTCAGGCTGGAGGACAGCTGAGAAGACTCTGTGCTTTCCAAGCTCATATTAGACAAATTCAGGGAATTCTTATTACCGGGCAAGCCCCCATTTACTCTCCCCACCAGGACTCCATAAGCACCTAGCTGCTGCTCCATAGTATCTGATCCACCAGAAGATTGGGACACTGGATGCAACGATTCTTTGCGCTTGGAAAACGTAACCCCACCAGCCAATGAGACATCATAGATTTCAGTCTGAGAAGCAGAGAAGAGGCCAGCGAAGGACAAGGGTGTGGTGGTCCACTCATTGAGCACGGCGGACTTATAGGAGAGGTTGAATGTGAGAGATCCCAGACCTTGGAGGTAGCTGAGCAGCACCTCACGGTCCTCTGGGTCTAGGAGTAGGGCAACAGGCTGGTAATGGGCTTGCAATTTGGATTCTTCACGAAACAGAGAAGTCAGGTAGCACTCTACCAGACCATGATTGAGAGCTAACCGTAGCCAGGCACGGCAGCGGCCAACTTCTGTTCCCACGAAGCTCAGCCTCTCGAGTTCTGTGACAACATCACTGTGAAGATACAGTGAAGTTTTACTATCACTAATAATAAACCATAATCAGGTCTCAATTTTAATGCCATGAATTTGCCTTCGCCGTCAGTCACGGTAATACTAACCGATGGGTAACAGTCTTCAGAAGTTTCCAGAAAACCGGTCTGGGGAGGGGTCCCCCTTTTCTAATCCAACCAGTTTCTGAGCAGATGTACTTGTTCTTAAGGCCATGAATAAAGACTGCTTCTAATGCACAGCACAGGAGGTTAGCATCGCAATCTTCGCTAGTGACAACAGAGTCTGTGGTCACATATCGTTTCTGCAGGGTCTTCAGTGACAAAGCCAGATTTTCTTTGATCCACTAAACGGGAATAACATGCAAATGCAATGACTGAACAGAACATTCAAAATATAAACTATATGAATTGACAATAACTTTCAACTGCCTGCAGGTTAGAAAACGGTGGAGAATATAATCCATTCACAAAGAACCGCCACTTGAAACATGTCCTGTATGGTATATCTAAAATGTCAGCGGACAACGGCAGAAAACAATTGCAATTGTGGACGGACACCAGTTGCACATGTGCATGTGCTGTTTGTGTCAGAGCACAATAACCCATTGGACATCATGTCAAGACACCTTTGCCAAAAGACAACTAGGAGTGGCTCAATACAAATTTCCCAAAACACATTTTGTTGTCTTGGTCACACGATTCCTTAATTAGAGACTCATAAGAAGAAAAAAAAAAAGAAATATCACACTGAAAATGAATGTTCAACACATCATATAGGGAGCTGTGGCTAACCGCAGGGTCCCCAAATAAGAAAACAAGGATAAAGTAACGCAGCGCATTTTAGTGATTAAATCACAGCAAATTTTCCATTTGTTACAAGGCTGCATTGCAAACAGCAATGAGATGACTAACTTAACTACATGCTGCAAAAGTCAAAATACTTCGAAAACAAGCCACAGATCTTGAAAGTGATTGTGAAATGAAAAGGTCTACAAGCAATATTACACAAACATGGATTAGGTTACCTGTTTGGTGTCTTTTGTCTCTGATGTAGTAGGTTTTGTCTGTGTTGCTAACATTGCAGCACCAGCGATAGTTTAATCCAACATGAAACACTGTAAAAAAAGAACATGAATATTCTTACAGACAAATAACTATGTGAGCTCCTGCAACCAGTAGCAGATCTTGGCAGTTGCCCAGGGAAGTAAGTTCTGAGGGGTGCACACCTGGGCACTCTGTGCACGTAGACACAGACACGCGCGCACAGTTCTGTTCTGTTCTCTACGCATCGCTTCATGTTGCATCGCTCTAATGCAATTCAGCGACAATGAAGTATGCCATTTCAAAGGAGCATACCTCACATGAGTGGGCGTATCTCCAAAGTCCAGCTATCAATTAATTTGATTCTGGAATTACAGCTCAATCAGACCCCCTTCTAGGTCCAGTTAAAAGCTCTCATGCAACGGATGTAATTTAGGGTAGTAGCAACACAAGTATTTAAAACACGTTAACTAAGTTATTTATGACCGATTGGCGCCGTCGCTCAGTGTCAGGTCCTGAGAGGGGACGTCTTTAAAATGAACCCATTTGATTGTTAAATGTTATGGCAAGTGCCCTGCATTGTTGCTTAAACACTTGGTGCGCACCAGTTTTCAGGTCCCGTTTTGGCCAGAATAAGAGAGATTCTAACTAAGTCCGCTCTCGACCTCCGCGCTGTGGTGAGTTTGACAGAAAATTACTTTATTTACAGTAGACATATGGAAAGATTTCATTGTCAGTGGTTTAAGAATATGTGCTTAAACCAGTTTATCAATCGTTTCATATTAAATAAAACATTTTTAATAAAAACGGCTTAAAGATATGGCTTTTTTCAAGTAAGAACAAAACCTACACTCTTTGGAAGCTAACAATGAATTAGCAAGTGCTGTATGCATATCAACACTGATATATTGTGAAAGTAAGTATTACTTTTGAATGACTTAAGTGCATAGGCGGAGTTTGACATTAGCGCTGGGAGGGGCACATTTTTTTTGACCGATGTCAATGTGTTGCGTGTATTGGTGTGGCCTAAATTAGAGCTGACGGGGGGGGGGGGGGGGGGGGGGGGGGGGAGTTGAGCCTGACATTCGCGCTGGGGGGTCAGACATTTTTATTGATGTCAATGCGTGGCGTGTGTTGGCGTGGCGTGCTGACTTAATGTAATGCGGTATTTCGGCCGCTAGGGGGGAAGGGGCAATGCTCCATTGGGGGGCTCCATAGATCATGTTAGCATAGACATTTTCAAATCTGCCTTCTGGGGGTGCGATAAATGTCGCATTTTGACATCTTTTGACGATACTGCACAAACAGTATGAAACTTCACATATTTGCTCTAGGGGAGAGTCCAAGTCAATAACTAGTAGAATATTGTGGTTGGACCAATGGTTGGCCTTGGGGGTGTGGCTTATCACATACAGTGGGGCCAAAAAGTATTTAGTCAGCCACTGATTGTGCAAGTTCTCCTACTTAGAAAGATGAGAGAGGTCTGTACTTTTCATCATAGGTACACTTCAACTATGAGAGACAAAAATGAGAAAAAAAATCCAGGAAATCACATTGTAGGATTTTTAAAGAATTTATTTGTAAATGATGGTGGAAAATAAGTATTTGGTCACCCAAACAAGCAAGATTTCTGGCACTCACAGACCTGTAACTTCTTCTTTAAGAAGCTCTTCTGTCCTCCACTCGTTACCTGTATTAATGGAACCTGTTTGACCTCGTCATCTGTATAAAAGACACCTGTCCACAGCCTCAAACAGTCAGACTCCGAACTCAACCATGGCCAAGACCAAAGAGCTGTCGAAGGACACCAGGAAGAAAATTGTAGACCTGCACCAGGCTGGGAAGAGTGAATCTGCAATAGGCAAGCAGGTTGGTGTGAACAGATCAACTGTGGGAGCAATTGTAAGAAAATGGAAGACATACAAGACCATTGATAATCTCCCTCGATCTGGGGCCCCACGCAAGATCTCATCCCGTGGGGTCAAAATGATCATGAGAACGGTGAGCAAAAATCCCAGAACTACACGGAGGGACCTGATGAATGACCTGCAGAGAGCTGGGACCAAAATGACAAAGGCTACCATCAGTAACACACTACGCCGAGAGGGACTCAAATCCTGCAGTGCCAGGCGTGTCCCCCTGCTTAAGCCACGTCTGAAGTTTACCAGAGAGCATATGGATGATCCAGAAGAGGATTGGGAGAATATCATGTGGTCAGATGAAACCAAAATAGAACTTTCTGGTAAAAACTCAACTCGTCGTGTTTGGAGGAGGAAGAATGCTGAGTTGCATCCCAAGAACACCATACCTACTGTGAAGCATGGGGGTGGAAACATCATGCTTTGGGACTGTTTTACTGCAAAGGGGACAGGACGACTGATCCGTGTTAAGGGAAGAATGAATGGGGCCATGTATCGTGAGATTTGAAGCCAAAACCTCCTTCCATCAGTGAGAGCATTGAAGATGGAACGTGGCTGGGTCTTCCAGCATGACAATGATCCCAAACACACCGCTCGGGTAACGAAGGAGTGGCTCCGTAAAAAGCATTTCAAGGTCCTGGAGTGGCCTAGCCAGTCTCCAGACCTCAACCCCATAGAAAATTTGTGGAGGGAGTTGAAAGTCCGTGTTGCCCAGCGACAGCCCCAAAACATGACTGCTCTAGAGGAGATCTGCATGGAGGAATGGGCCAAAATACCAGCTACAGTGTGTGCAAACCTGGTGAAGACTTACAGGAAACGTTTGACCTCTGTCATTGCCAACAAAGGTTGTTACAAAGTATTGAGTTGAACTTTTGTTATTGACCAAATACATATTTTCCACCATCATTTACAAATACATTCTTTAAAAATCCTACAATGTGATTTCCTGGATTTTTTTTCTCATTTTTGTCTCTCATAGTTGAAGTGTACCTATGATGAAAATTACAGACCTCTCTCATCTTTCTAAGTAGGAGAACTTGCACAATCAGTGGCTGACTAAATACTTTTTGGCCCCACTGTTTATATGCAAATAACTCAGTCAATCTCAGTCCAAATGTGGTACACAACCTCTAAAGGCTTAATTGATCATATCAGTAAAACAATTTTCCCATCTGCCTTTAGGGGGCGCTATAAATTTAACATATTTATATCTCCTTATGTAAATGTCCAAATAGTATGGAACCTCAAATATGCTCTAGGGGAGAGGATAAGTCAATAACTAGAAGAAATTTGTGATTAGACCTACAATTGTCCTTGTGGGTATGTATAAACGCCATGCTATACACTAAGACTTGCCATATTGTTATAACCCGTCAAATGCCATTACCTTGTAACATTGTAGTTCTGTAATAAATGGCCGAAAATATGAACATATCTGAATTTCAATTCATCATGCTAAGTGCTAAGACAGGAATTATTAGCTTTAATTATATTAATTTCCTCATTGATACATTTCCGTGTATATTATTACACTATTATTATTATTATATCCCACGTTTATTAATTCCTCTATTACCCTGTCCTTATGATAATTAGGGGGCGTGGTTTTCAAATTCAGGCAGTAGCAGCCAAGCCCCGAGGGCTCAACCTTCCATAACTCTGAGTTTACACCTGCCCAGTTGGTGGCTGTAATGCACCAAATAAGATGCTTTTCCGACTGCTTTCATGTGATATGTCCTTTGTCTGGTCTGATAAAGTAAAAAATATTTTGGTTTGTCAACACTGCATTGACCTGCTTGTCAATTTTATTCCACTAGCATATTAGTTAGCATCTCTACTGTCTCATTGTACACATCCACCAAAGAACCTTGGGGATGGCTATCTGCTTCAGCCAGTGATCGTGCGGCTGTACTTCGGGGATGCGGACTTCCTGATGGTGCACATGAAAAAGGAAAAACAGTGTGGAGGCAGGAAACTAGATATATATTGTTTGATAATGTTGTGCCGCAATATCATCCTATGCATGAAGACATATTTGAATTTAGCAATCTGATTTGGAGAAGTTTATGTGTTTTATTTATCAAATGCACATGCAAACATTCTGAACAGTGAATTTATTTGGACAGGGCGCCCATCACCAATATAATTTTAAAATCTCAATTCATAACATACATAACAGTAAAATAATGAAATCTAATAAAGCAATTGGAGACTGGAAAGGTGGGTAACATGGACACTGGGAAGTAGGAGCATTAGATATAAAGTGAACGAGTGTATATATAACATTAAGTAAGTAAGAGTAATGTTCACTTGACCACCCAAGGAAATGTATTGAACAGCGAGATGACTGCCTTTAGTTCTGCAAGTGCAGAAGGGCGATTGCCTGGGGGGAAAAACGGAGTCGGGTAGTCCGAGCCCTAATACTCCAGTACCATCTTATGGATGGCAGCAACGGACAGCACAGCCAGGGTGCTTTAGTGCCTTTGGTGATCTTGAGTTTATAGCATAGCTACATTAGCTATCAAAACATCCCTGGAATTAAACACTATACTTGAAAAGTCTACATTTGAATAAAACTACAAACAGACAACAATACTACTACTGTATATAACAAACTACACTTGTTTACAAAAAAACGTCATAGAAATCAAGCAAAACCTGAGAATAACTTACGCGGCTGATGCGGTAGACAACATAGATGGCGGATAGCCTATAGTAAAAAAAACATGTCAGGCAGGCACAGTTGATCGCTGTAATGATACGGATCAAGCATTGAGAGTAAGGGAATGACAGCCCCCGTAATTATCATAAGGACAGGGTAAACGGGGAATGAATAAATAAGGGAAAGATTGTATATGGAAATGTATCAATGAGGAAATTAATAAAAAGAGAAACGTATTTGCATTTTGAGGGTCATAGCCATATGGCAAGAATTTGTGTAATTTCATTGGTACATTCCGGCCACATGTGACAAGTAGGTCTGGCTTTTTCAACATTTACATAACATAGTTCATTTGCCAAGTTTGGTAAGGATTAGTTAAAAAAACGAAATGTTCTATAGGTGTAAGGATTTTTTACGAAGATTTTTTACATCAAGGAAGGCTATGGGGTCCAGATGGCTTTTCTGTTCATCATGGGGAGATGAACCTAGGGACAGAATTTCTTGATGCAATGTCATATGGTATATAAGATATGGCATTTCAAAGTTTGAAAATTCGATCACTTGTTATAGCGCGACCATGCGGTCAATGTGGGTCCTCTTTGGTTTGGGAGTAGCTGGTATGAATAACCAGCATGCAGAGTTACAAGTCTCTAACTAGCCAGATGCTGACTTTTGGGCATTTTACCATAAACACATATCATGTCAATATCATATCAATATGTGGCTATTATTGTGCCCCCCCCCCCCCCTTAATTGATATGATCAATTAAGCCTCTAGAGGATGTGTACCAAGTTTCATGAGGATTGGACTGAGCTTGAAAGAGTTATTAGCACATTTGTCCCACGCCCACAAGCCCAACCATTGGTCCAATTAAGAACGTCTTTTAGTTGTTGACGTAAGACTCTCCCCTAGAGCATATGTATAACGTTTCATGTGAAATGGACATTCACATCAAGAGATATGAAAATATGGCATTCAAAGCACCCCCAAAGGCTGAGGTGAAAATAGCATATGATGAGAGGAATGAGTATGATTGATTTATAACCATTTTTGCGATAAGCATTGCCTAAACCAAACAATTTTAATATTCTTGTCCACTGATTCTGCATACCAAATTTGGTGAAGTTCGGACAAACAGATCGATCAACGGTTCTATTCATTTAAGTCTTCATCAAATTCAAAATGGCGGAAATATAACTGCAGACTGACCTTGGAGTCCCAAGAGGCTTTTTTGTTCATCATGTGGCCATGGACCTATGTGCAAAACTTTGTGACTTTAAGTCATATGGTGTAGGAGATATGGCCTGTTTGAATTTTGCAACATTATGTTATAGCACCGCAATGTGGTTATTGCGGGTCCACTTTGGTTTGGGAGTAGCGGTTACCTGTATGAACCAGCATGCAAAGTTTCAAGTCTCTAGCATAAAGCAGCTCAAGGGAAAATGAGCAAAGGCTGAAGAACAAAAATAATAATGAAGGAGAATAAAACGCTACCGAAACAATAAGGGTGTAGCCCTTCGGGCTATGACCCTTAATAATAGAGGAGAATAAACCGGTGCGGAAACAATAAGGGTACAGCCCTTCCATGCAATTTGGACATTTACATAAGGAGATATAAATATGTGGAATTTATAGCACCCCCTAAAGGCAAATGTGAACGTGGCTTTGCTGATATGATTTTTTAAACCTCCAGAAGCAGTGTACCAAGTTTTATGAGGTTTGGACTGAGATTGACAGTTACTACCAAATTTGTGGTCAGCCACTCCAGTTGCAAGTTTCATAAGCTTGTAGCGGTCACGTATTTTGGCCAGGAGGTCTGGATTATACACCATTTAGGTCTCATGGTTCATTGATGCCAAATTTGGAAGAGATTGGTGATACAAATCCAAAGTTCTATAGGTTTAAGTGTTTCTCACAAAATTCTAAATGGCGTAAAATCCATCTTGGCGAGCTGCAGGTTCCAATGGCTTTTTGGGTCATCATGGGCAGATGGACGTAGGGACCTAATTTCTTGGCTCTAGGTCACAGTGTCATACAGTGTGAGAGATATGGCCTTTCATAGATTGCAATTTGAATCACTCGTTATAGCGCCACCATGAGGGCAATGTGGTTCATCTATGGTTTGGGACTAGCAGGTATGAGTACGTACCAGCATGCAAAGTTGCAAGTCTCTGATTATGCCACGTGCTGACTATGTCATTTTCACATAAATACATATCAATATGTGGCTGTTATAGCACCCCCTTAAGTCACATGTGAAAATGGATTTGCTGATATGATCAATTAAGCCTCTAGAGGATGTGTAACGAGTTTCAATAGGATTGGACCAAGATTGACTGAGTTAAGATTTATGTGATAAGCCACGCCCACAAGGCAAACCATTGGTCCAATCAAAATCTTCTAGTTATCGCATTAGACTCTCCCCTAGAGCAAATTTGTGAAGTTTCATACAATTTGTTCACTAGCGTCAAAATATATAAAAATGTGACATTTAAGAGGCAGATTTGAAAATGGGTTTGCTGACATGATCCATTGAGCCCTTCGATGCAGTACAGAAAGGATTACATTACATGAGGATTGGACTGAGTTTGACTTTTGTGATAAGCCACACCGTTGCAAATTGCATTGGCTTTTAGTGGTCACGTGTTATGGCCAGGCAGTCTGGCTTATACACCATTTGTATATCATGGTCCAATGATGATACCAAATTACCGGTTACCGCTATGGACCAGCATGCAAAGTTTCAAGTCTGTAGCACAAAGCAGCTCACGGGCAATTGAGCGAAGGCTGAAGAACAAAAATAATAATAGATGAGAATAAACCCTTCGGGCTATGCCCCTTAATAATAGGGAAGAATAAAGCGGTACAATAACTATAAGCCCTTCGGGCTAAACCGGACTTTTAACTATTTAACTATTGAATTACCTTTTTTTTTTAATGTGAAAATATAGTAGAAAATACAAATATACAAAGGTTATTGTTAAATAAAAACGAACAGAATAAACCCCTTTCTGGGTATTGGGTTAGGCTAAGCTGGAGATCTACTCTATCGGCCTAGGTTAAGTTCCCATGGCATGAGACAGTGTTTTATTATACAAGTGTTATAAGTTTACCTATATTGACTCAAAGAAATAAGAATAAGCCAACCTATTTAAACAGTTTTAAAATGCTACGCCGGGCAATTTTCCACAGTGCTGAGTGTGGTGGCTCTCGTATTGACTACACTGGCGTTCGAATGTTCAACCTGCCTACTCTCCATCATGCCATCACACAGTACAATAGAATGAGGTCTCATTGACCTGTGATCCAAAAACTAAAGAAATCGATAGCTGGACTTTGCCCACTGAGGGCATGCTCCTTATAGCCTACAGCATTGTTGCTGAACTGCATTAGAGCGATGTCTTTCTCCACTGTGTGACTAATTCGATTTGGCTCATGACGTAAAAACAATACAATATATTTTGGTTAGCATTTATGTTTTTAATTGGTTTCTAGACTTTTGCATGTCCGGGAAGATAACGTGATTATTTCAGTAGAATTTGAAATCAGGCGTCTGTAGGCTACCTGTCTCATAGGCTACTAACCTAAATCTTTTGAAACATGATATATGCCTGCACCTTCAGAAACATAGTAGCCTAGCCTGCATGAACACATTTTTCATCAACGTTACAGTAAGAAAACTTCTAAATCCATTCAATAATTTAACTGTTTGGTATCCGTATGGATCAGAGCTGCCAATGATTAAGATATAGGTATGAAGTATCGATCCAATCAACACTTAGGCTAGTGCTTACGAATCATCTTGCCCTGGGTTATTTAAAATATTCACCAGTAGACTTTAGGAGCGGGACCGCATCCTAAAAAAGCTAGGCTGTTTGACACGTAGCGGTTTTCTGTTGTGAAATATCTATTAATACTCTCACAATTAAGAAGTATGATAAAGTGGGCCGTAGGATGTTCATGCTCCTAGACCCAGCATCTGTCTAAACTAGGGTTGCAAAATTCCGGGAATTTTCAAAGTTGGAAACTTTTCATGGGAATTAAGGGGAATTTATGGGAATTAACGGGAATAAACCGGGAATTTACTAAATTGAAGGTATGTTCTTCATAGGGAACTTAAATATAGTTGGGGAAAATATATTTTTGCATAATCCTGACTCAAACAACCAGATAACATGCAAGTAGAGTTGGATATCAAGTTGTGAAGTATGTGAAGGGCAAACATGTAGCTTCAGCAACTTATCTGTCAAAGCAAATGGAAAAAAACAAGAGTACCACACTGAAGCTCCCCAGCATCACACGATGGGGTGGCATTGTATGACAGTCTTCTGGATGGAAAGGAGTCCCTGCAAGAGATGGCCATATCCCAGACTGCAGCCATCGAAAGTGACATCAAGAAAGTCATGTTAGATGATGTGTTCTGGGAAAGAGTGTCTAGCAGTCTGAGAATCCTCAAACCTATTGCAACAGCAATAGCCAAGATAGAGGGTGATGGTGCGATCTTATCAGATGTCCAGTGTCTGTTTACAGACGTCAAGGAAGATATCCAGACAGTCCTGCCCACTTCCCTACTGCTTAAAGCAGAGGAAACTGCTGTCGTCAAGTTGTTTGAAAAGCGCCGGGAGTTCTGCATGAAGCCGTTGCATGCAGCAGCGTACATGCTGGACCCAAAATATGATAGGGACATACTCTCTGACATACTTAGCAAAATTGTAGAGGCTAGGCTTGAGAAGCTTGAGTGAAGATGCTTTTTTATTTGCATGTTGAATGGGACTTTTTCAGAGAGTGAGAGGGGCTCTTTTCATTTAACATTTTGAATGGGACTTTGGTGAGATTTTTTGGGGGGTGCATTTTTGTTAATTTTTGAATGGGTTGGGTGAGTAATATTTAACTCAAGATTCATGTTTTTGTTCTGAAATAATTGATTGTTCAATACAATATGTAACACTTGATAAAGTTCTACTTACGAATAAATCTGTTTTAATTGTAATATTTTGAATGGATGTCTGTTTTTAAGAAAACAAATAGGTATGTTTGAATATTATACCTTTCCATTAAATTACCCTCAATTCCCAGTTAATTTCCATAAATTCCCATTTATTCCCACAATTCCCATCGAAAGTTTCTAATATGCAATTTCCAAAATTCCCGAGCTAAAGTTCCCATGGAAATTTACCGGAAACTGTCTGGTAATTTACCGGAAATTTTCCACCCTTTTGCAACCCTAGTCTAAACAGAAGTAACATCCTGGTAAATATAAAATCCTCTTTTTAACAATAAAACTGTAACTTTTGGGCAAACTGACAATTTATGAATTCGTTTTTATTCATAAACGTTTACTAAATAACAACAAATTGGAAGATAGGACTATTTAATCACTTCATTTAAAAAAAAAAAGTGAAAACGGGTTTGACCTGCCTATAGAGAGAGCTATTTTTGTTGAAGGTATGTATTCATGTGCAGAAATAAAGGTAACTTGACAAAAGCTGAAGTAGGCCCACGTGGAAACCACAAAGGCTACCTAAATAATCTAATTATATCCCAACCCGTAATAGACCTGGTGTTTTAGTTTATAATTAAAAGTAATATTTGCCACAACAAATGGCAAATAATGTCTTGGCTAAAGTGGTAAAAAAAAAAAAGATTTGAGGAAAAGACTCAAATAGTTCGAAATAGTTCGATTCATTTACATTAACCGACTGAAATGAATCGACTCTGTCGAACTGCACATCACTAAAGCGAACGCAAAAGCAGAGGTTTAATTCAACGACAGGCTAGATTGATTTAACTAAGTGAACATTGAGGCTTGTTGAATTTTACGTGGGCCTAAATCTTTAATGGTCAATTCAGAGAAACCCCACAGGTGCTTCCAATCTTGCCCTCTAGCTCATATCATACGTAGTATCTGAGCGTGACTACTCGGCGATTCTGTACTCAAGTCTGCTATGGACTGAGAGTCATAAAAACATCTAGTCCGTTTCGAGAGGTTTCGTGACAAGACATGGTGTGCAGATACATACGGCTTTTGAATAGAATTAGAGTATGTAACAAATAAGAATTGGGTCTTTGATATAAACATGGGTTTAAATACACTTAAACGAGCGATGGACTATGACGTTTTATTTACAAGACATTTCGAGTAAATAGTCCGGAAGAGCGAGGCTTAGATTTCTATCGAGTCGTAGAAAGGGACAGAAGTTCTACTTGTTAAAGTTGTTGATATGTAGCACGGCTTTGAGTTCCACAGTAGGTCAGTTTATGTTGTTAAATAGGCTATAACTACATCATTAAGGCTAGAAAAGTAAGTAAAGAATATCTCACCTAATACATTTCTCAAGTGAATCCGTCCACCAAGTTAACGTCTCCGTAGCTCAGTCAGCTGACCAGTTTTTAAAGTCCCAATGCATCATGGGATCCCAATGACTCCTTGCTGGTTTTGTAGTCTTTTTTATTGTTTATTTAATTTAACAAACTCCGTAATTTCATACCATACAAGAGGAAATGTAATTGTTATATGTATAGTAATATGCAAGTTACTGGGTATCCAAACCAAATAAATTATACTTTTTGATAAGTTCACATGTTCTTATTGCTTTCATTTTTTTTTTAAGATTACAGCTAAAGAGGTGCCAATTGTTTTAATTCATTGCTATTTAAAAGCTGATGGTTTGAGATTCATCCCTTTTCAAAATTGTATTCCGTATACAGCTGTAACAGTAGGTCTAAATGATGGCAGAGTACAGATTCCTAACCCTGTGACTCTACAAACCCTGACTAGGCCTAACTAAACCCAAAGAACCACAAGAAAGGTAACACTGGAATCCAAGTAACAAGAAATTGCTCAAATGGAGCTTTAGTAATTTTCTTCAAAGTTAATCTTCCACAAGAGATTTACGTGAGTGATCTTACATTTTTTGGCAGATATTAAATCTAGGTTTTAACTGGTTTATAATTATCAGAGCTGTGTTGCATATGTTACTTTGAGTCTTAGGTGAGTTCAACTAGTTTAAATTAGGGTTAAAATAGTATTCGTTTATGTTCGGTGTCCGTCATTCCAACGAAGTGCACGTTGTTGCCAACTAGCTAGCTATTTGCATTGTAGGCTATGGCACGTCAAAAAACAGATAGACCTAACATAAACCTCCTCCAGGGGTGGTTTAAATATAATCTCTAATCCAATTTTTGACAGGGTTTTCATTACTGGTGCAACAGGCTTTAGGTTTAAATGGAAAATTAAACTTTTGCACAGTACTGTCTGAAGTATTGTGTAAGGTAGGGCTCTGAAGTTTATTGGTATTATGAGAGAGGTTTTAGTCGAATTCATGTACACAACCATTACATTCTGTGATCAAACAAGACCCAATGCAGTCGTCAGATAGAAAAAGACGAGGCCCTGTCTGACCCCTCCCAGCAAATGTATCCTCCACCAACACCTTCTTCAGGAGCTGAAGGCCCTCAAAAATGGTGTTCTCATCTTCTGACTGGGTAAATATGATCCCACGAGGAAGACCACCTGCCAATGTGTGCGTCAATTGTAAAAACACTCTGTAGTTTTCTCTGTCCATGTTTCCAGATGAATCAATGAAAAATAGCTCCCCACTGTGTTTGAGCTGATGGACCCGCTTCATAAGAGGGGAGCATATAGCCACAAGAGGAGTTCCACCAGAAGATGTTGCTATCATAGCACAGGTGTTGCTGCATTTTAGATTGTACTCCTCTATCTGCCGCTCTAGTGCTGACATCATGGAAGGCCCACTCTGCTCTCCATACTCCTTCCTAAAGACTTTCTGATACAATCTATTCCAAATACATGGTCAAATAAATGTCTCAAAAAATATATTCTATATACAGGGAATTTATTTTGGCTCTGTAGTCTTCCAAGATGTATAATCTTACTCTGTGTATGATATGATAATACAATGTCATAGCCACTTTCCGTAATACATTTCCGTAATACAGATAATATGAAATGTCTGTGGGTGTGCCCAATGTATTATCTATGTATGTATGTATGTATGTATGTATGTATGTATGCATTCATTCATTCATTCATTCAGTCAGTCAGTCAGTCAGTCAGTCAGTCTTTAATCAATTCTCTTTTCTTACAGGCCAATTTGAAATACCTTCCAATATGTTTAATAAAGAGAGAAGATGATGTTGGTGCTGGTATTAAGGTATACATACCGGTAACAGAACTTCAAGTCTGGACAGAGAGCTCTATTTGCAGAGGCAAATATGTAATTCTCCCCATGCTCCATCTGCAGATCACTTTTTAGAACAGCCAAGGTTGTCGTAAAGCGGACAGTTACCTTGGCTAGGTAAACGTGAGCTACAGTTTCACATTTAATTAAATATAAAATGTTTAACCCCAGATTTTAACATTTTAAAATAAATATTTCGACTTTTTATAAGTTTAAACCAAATATTTAAGATATAAACTAAATATATAATTATTGTTAAATATTTAATTTAAAATGCAGATTTAAGATAAAAAAATATATATATATCATTTTTTTAAATATTTATATACAAAACAAAGTTACGTTAAATATTTAAAGTTTAAAATTGTAGATATTTAAATAACATTTGTTCCACAACACTCAAATAAACATTTAATTTGTTTTCCAAAGATTTATATATCTAAGTCTCTACAATTGGAGAAAGTCAGCCTTAACATCTCGACGGGCAGCCCGGCCAATATCCGTCTGCTTGCAAAAATGTTACTGATTGGTGTCAAACACTCCTAGTGTAGTTTGTTTCTTGTCTACGGATTAGATCAATGCTATAGCCTACTTTGGTTGGCGTCAACTAACCATGCATTAGTAGCTATTCAACTTCAATTGAACCTCAGAAAGATCTGTAGTCAATGAGATATCCTTTTGATGGATATGATGGATTCGTTGCTCTACCTTGCGACTGTCAGTCAAATTAATCAGAAACGGCCACTTGCTCACAGCCTGGTGGGCAAGGCGATTGCTAGATTAGTTAAGCAAAACTTGTGCGTTTTATACCCCTTCTTTTAAATAAATACGTCAGTCACATAAGTCGGCTGGTCATTCCTATCAAATTATCCAGGAAGTATAGTTCTGCAATCTGATGGCCACTGTAATATCCATTCTGGGTGGGAAACCTTCAACTTTGATGGTTATTACCTTCAAAAGATACACATTTGATAGCTGATTTAAAATGGACTTGATAAAAAAGTTTTATCATCCATTGGTGCCATTTTAACTATCAGGCTGGTATTTGTGTGAGTAAAGTAGAATATGGACAAGTCATTGTCATGTCCATCAAAGCGAATAAGGCCCAGTTTAGAAAAAAATAAAATGTTTAGCTTACACAGAAAAAATATACTTGATGCTTGGAGAGATGTTATATTTGGGCCAAAGTTGTTATGTACAGTATGTGTAGCTGCATGTTTACAATGTTTACATTCCTTTTTCCAACACTGAAATCTGCAGATGATAAAAGCTTCCTTTTTTTAGATCAAGCATTGAAAGAAGGTTTACTGGGGAGAATAGGCACCCAACAGAGAGACAAGTCTAAGTAAGTGTAGTAAGTAAGTATCAACTAAACTAAATAAGAGTATTGGTCCATTTTCACTGCTATTTCGAAACATTACATTGTGATTAATATATGTAGGATTAAGTATGATTTTTAAGTACTTAAATTAACTCATCAAAGTACATGTGTAAGATATTACCTTCACCGGTAATCCACGTATTCCTTTTTTTGGTGATTCACATTTTTCTGATGGGAGTGCTACAAAAATTTGCCCAAGCCGGGTTATTATCATTATATATTTTCTTATATTATTATTTTAAAAAAATCTGTCCATTGTAAAACGAGATGGCTATTTTTCCTGTGATTAACCAACAGCCTAGAAGACATTAGTAGTTTAACCTTTGTCATTACTCTAATTTGATACGCTATCGCAGAAGTTGCCACACCGGATGTTTCTATGATTTTAGTCAATACATACCCTTTGAAATAGCCTTGTTGATCATTTAGTTTTGTACCTCATGAGAGCCTCATTTGAGTTGAAGAAGAGAAGGTGACCCAGCGAGATGGTCTGTTAAAATGGCTTTTTAGGTGAAATCTAATGATCAAAGCCGTGCTGGATTATTGCAACCCAGAGGATGGGTAGGTGGAAGTGGGAATACTGTCACTTGGGTCACTAACAGTAGGTATATGTTTGGGATAAACAACCTAGCAGCTGGGTTACACAAAACAACCCATATCAAGACGAATAACCCAAAATAATGACCTAACAGTCATAACTCAGTGATTCAGTAAAAAAAATAAACAGCATTTTTAAGAGTGTAAGATATGCATTAGGTGAATGTTTGAGTAAACATTTAATAATTAGAACCTTCAAAGCTGATACTTCTGTGCTCACATTGCCAGTATGTCCCATAATGGAAAATCCACTTTAAGATGTTTTTATTGGATCTTTGTGTTCTTTTCTTTCTCCCCCCAACCCACCCCCTCACAGATTACACAAGGATCCAGCTGATCACTGGCAATTGGAGGAGAATTTTTATTTATCTGCTATTTGGAGGATTGTTCTTTATCTGCTGTGTTGCACTGTCACTGGTACAGCTTCATCAACCTTTTGTGGTATGTTTTGATTTTACTTATTATTACGCTTTATAGTTAGGATTCTGATTCAAAAGACAGTGTGATGTTTGCTCTGAGGAACCGTTAGGGGATAATTGTTGATATTGCAAATTTAGATCTGAATAGATTAAATAAAAGTATTTTATAATCAGAAGTGGTGTCTACTATATTTGTGAGTGAGTGTCCAACCCCATTTTAATTGAAACCGAAATTGAAAATGTTGTAGATCAATCAATTATTTTCTATTTCTTCTGTATATTTTCAGTTCAGGATATTTCACTGTAATTTTAAAGCGTATACTTCATGGGAATTTGAAGGAACTTTTCTACTGTCAATTATTATAGTAGATTTAATATTTAACATAGTATTTCATTTACGGTTGGTTCTGTAATTCTAAGAAGAACTTAACCATTAAATATTGTATTTAGATTGCACTTTTACAGGTTTTTAACAAGACTTGCACATTTAAACATTAAATCTAAACACAAACACTGAAAGTTAATCATGTGTTAACACTTTATTGAAGGTGTTGTAACGCAATAATTTATAAAAAATCTTTAAAATGACAGTGTTTCTCTGTAGAACTTTTAGTGCTGTCAATTTATTGAAGGTGTTTCATCATAATAATTTAAGAAAATCTGTAAAATTACAGTGTTTCTCTCTAGAACTTTTGGTGCTGTCACTTTATTGAAGGTGTTTAAACGTAATAATTCAAAAAAAATGTAAAGTAAATTGACTGTGTTTCTCTGCAAAACGTTTAATGAACATTTCAGTGAATTGCTTTTGCACTTTATTTGAATTCGAATATTTTACTTGAATTTTACGGTTTTTGATTGGCAGCCAGTAATTTACCAGTAATGTACGTGTTGTTTTTTTTTTTACAGTGTAGTAACTTATAACAGTTATTTTCTATCTACATACAAAAGGAATATTTTAAGGACATAGACACTAGGCTAAGCCAGTGTAGAAATGTTAAATCAATGGTGAATAATTACTTTTGAAATGTCATATCTCCCTCCCTCTGTCATGAAATTGTATACGATGATTAAGTAATGAGATGGGGTCAGTTGTAATAGTGTTGGGGGCAATTGTAACATGGTGTACAACTGCCCCCAACCCCACCAGCCATGATTTAAGCACCCCTGCTAGCTAGCAACAACAACACTCACACATGACAAGCACATCCATGTTTAGCCAACAGAACAGTGATCAAATTGAGATAAGTTCAAATACATAAACAATCAAAGGGAAGATGGCAAAAGAAAAACATTGTGATTGTAAAAAGTTACTTTCATACCTCAAAAACAGATTTGTCGAAATAATTACTGATGCGAGCAACTTTGGAGCTTGTCCTTGTGCATGCAGAAGGGGGAGTGTCGGGGTGCATGAGCAGACTGCATGTCTATCTTTCTCCTGATTGGTGTAATCTGCAGCGTTACAATTGCCCCAGTCTACCCTACAGTATTTTTATTTTACAGTGCTGATTAGGTTTACAGTATTGTACTGTATTGCACAATACAGTGCTTTTGGGGGGTACTGTAATAATGACACAGTAGCAATACTGTAAAATAAATTACAGTAACTTGCTGCCGGTAAGTTACTGTAATTTTTACAATAAAAGTTTTACGGTGTATAGACACTGTCCAAGCTTTGTATGTAATAATATTGGTTTACCAGCAGGTGTCCCCATTAGCCAATTCGTTCCTTGCCTTCAGACGTTCCTGATTTTGTCAGCAAGGCTTGAGCAAAACTTAGCGTTTGTGATTTATTAGTTATTTGTTTGTTTAGATATTAGCTGGAGAAAATGCAATGGGTGTGCGGAGTCTGTGGTTGTGAAAGGACCCATGGCACAATAACTGCAATCAATGCAACTTCTAATTAGCGTTGAGTGTGTCTTGGGGAAGGAGGAGCCTATTTCGTGCGCCGCAAGTCTAATGCTTGGAGAGAGCTGTCAAACCAAGAACGCGCGCTCTAAATGTATGTGTAGCGATGCATGTATAGAGATTAATTTTCTCCAGTGCCATGTCAGTGGCAGCATACACATTTTTTTTTACAAATGTTTCTTTAGTTTCTATGTTTATAGCGCAGGAGTGACGCTGGGTAAACTCAGGACCTCAAACTTATTTGGGGAGAAATATTGACTGGAAAATGGAATACCAGTGCAACCCTCATCCAGTTGGACGTCGCTATCTATGACTCCTGTGCCGGCTGCTGCAGCCATACCAGGTACCTGACCTGGCTGGTGGCTCAACGCATTCAGATCAAACTGTTGAAATATTTTTGGTTTGTCTGTAGAAGAAATAATCTGTCTTATATTTAACATTTAGAGGGTAGGTGAGACACTTCTTTCACACTATTTTGTATTCATGGATATGACTACAACTGCGTCCTAACAGTTTAAATTTGCTTGCTAACGTTAGCTTGTTAACGTTAATCTTTTGCCTATCAACTCCACATCAGTTTAGCTAATGTGTTAGCCATCTACCTAGTTTGTTCATGTATTTGTTTATATAGTTATATTAAAATGTACATTGGCGGGCTGGAGGCATTAAGCGTTTGTCAAACAGACAGAAAGTCATGCCGAAGTAAGTTATAGAGCTAGTTATAGTTAGTCTCAACTACTAGAATAAAACCTGGATCGGCCGGGAACACCGGCAGGATGCACTAGATTTGTTGACAGAACGGATGTGACTACGTCACTCAGCTTTGAATGGATTGTGTTGTACGGCACTCCTAGGTCCATGGGGCCCTTCGCAGTTTTTAATAAAGTAAGAGGTGTTCATCAACGAAATGGCATTTATTTTCCCAATATGCACTGCTCGGTGCCATCTAATTGATTGCTTATTGAGAAAGAATTTGCAATTTATTTGAGCTGAATATTTAAAAGTCAACCTTTTAAATTATGATAAAAATTCTAAATGTTATTGAATTAATACTGACAGGAAGTAGGCCAACAATAATACAGATATCAATGAAACAGACTGACACAGAAATTAAGAAAAAGGCAAATTTGTATCTAAAATTATATTTTGAATACTTCTACATACCGCTGCAGTCAATCCAGCTAACAGTCACAAACTGTTGCTGCTCTGGCTGTTCTTGTTTGCAAACACAATTTTAGTCGATTACTCCCTAGCTATTGTCATCCATGCCCTAATTTACCTTTCCACATCACAAGATAGGAGGTAGGAGAGGACTGTGTTCTAGCCCTTAGATTGCCTCCCTACCTCCTTGGGAGTCTTAATCACGGCTCTGTTTTTGCCCCAAACATCTCCTGTTTTAATTGGAGATGCCGTTCGCTGGAGCAGTTCGTTTGATCTTGGATCTGCCTCATTGCTAGTTACAGACAAAACCAGGGGGTAAGAAAATTACTTCTGGATACATTGTGTCCATTCAGTGGCGTCGCTTTGCTTTCAGTTTCCCAAGCTTTAGGGAATTCTCCTCTATCCTTAGGTTTACTTCTAGGGGGAAAATACATCTTTATGCTGCTTTTTTCCCAAAGGTTTGGGCAGGTGCCAGACAGTTGTTCACTGCTTCCTCAAATTTGAAGATGAAGAGGGCCCTTTTTCCTGCATGGAGAAATCCACATAGTAGCCCTGACATTCCTTAGCAAATGGTTACCGGAATTTAAGAAAATAGACACGAGGTTATTTTGTATTAGGAGAGACCCCAGAGCCTTATATAATGTGATGAGTTAAAACGGTTCCCTGTTAAAACGGTTTTATTAGCAAAACTTGGTTATGACTTTATATTGGTCATACAAATACGTTTGATATTTTGGGTCGATTACGCTACTGTATGTTTTAAAATTATAGATAAAGATAGATTGGAAATATCCATCTCAGAGCATGGAAATTGTGTGGTAGAGGGAGTATTGTAGATTTTGGCATCCTTAGAGCAATTCAAAAGTTGTAGAGTGGTAAGCTGTAGAGCTATAGAGCGATAAGCTATAGAGTAAGCTTCCACACCATGATGATATACCTTTCTATTTGCTACTGACAGGGTGTGAGAGACAGGAGACAGGTGCAGAGACAGGAGAAGGACCCAAACATAGCATCCACACAGCCAGCGCCTGAGGAAAACTTCAGCCTACATCCTCCATACCTGAGCCTTATTCTTGACCATCAAACCTCAAAGTTCCCATACTCAGGAAATGGGAAATAAACCCAAAGTAGAACAGTGAAAACGGGCAGTGTTGAACCAGTGTGTAGCTAATCTCTGTCCTTATCTCTATCCCAGCCCGGTGATTACGGACAGAATACAGAATGTCCTGCTTATTGTGTGATGTGAAACCTGACGCTCCAGGTAGATTCTTATCTGACGGACAGTGACAAGACAGTCGGTCTGAAAGACAGACAAACAGATTTTTTTTGGAAACACCACTTTGCATTCATTCTGCTTGTAAACAACAAAGGTAAAAACAAGTACACGTTTACACATCACCTACTTGTCCTGAAAGCTATTCTTTTGAACGGGGACCCAACCTCATGATTGCCCGAAGGAGGGCTCGGTGGCTTCCACAGTGAGGAGAGCCTGTGTGTGTGTGTGTGTGTGTGTGAGCTTTTGATCACTGCCAGGGTTAAGGCCATGGGCAAGGAACAGGATCTTCTGGTGGCAGTGAAGAGTGGAGACCTCCTCCTGGCACACAAACTGCTGGCCAAAGTAAAGTGCAACAAAACCAGTGAGTATAAAGATAAATGCTCAAACAGCAATCTAGTGGTTTGTTGTTGGTGTGTGGATATTGTTCTCCCTTCGTAATGCTTAACATGATACTTTCAGATCCTCCTCATTTTCTTGTATATTTCCTTCTATTTGTGTGTGTGTGTGTGTGTGTGTGTGTGTCTGTGTCTGTGTTGTCTATGCAAATCGCTGTCACATTACCTTGGTGTGTGCACTTGTTTGTGTGATGGAGCTATCATGCTTACCCTAGTGATAGTCCTACATGTTTTTATATTTGAGCTTCTCACACACAACAAAAACATGTAGCATATTTTAACTGAGTATCAGTCGTAGCCTTTGACTGTGTCATCGCTGTCTGCCATACCAAATGACTATGAGGTTTAGCTCTGTAATCCCCCTCCACCAGCAAAAGGACAATTTGCAGCCAAGTGGATTCAACCTAAACAACTTGGCTTAATCTTTTCACCAAAGACATGTCTCTGATTGGGTTTAGTTGGGTCCACAGTTTCTTATTTTCCCAGATTGCTGTCAGAGCTAGCTAGCAATTGCGAGGTTCCGTTATCGCTAATGACAGTGTTCCCCTTATCCAAGGGCCTTGAGAAAGCAAAAACCCTGGCTCTGGAATGAAGCCTCGCTTTGTGGCATTATCTGTTCGGAGGGCTTTCATCTGGCTGGCTGCTCGGTGGCAGGCTTTGGAAACAAAGGCCTGGCTGTCGGGTAAAAGTCCCTGTTACACTTTGAAGTGTCAAAATGCTTGCTTGGTCCCATGTCCCAATAGAAATAAAATATTTTTCAACTTGTGCAATGGGATTGCACAAAAGTGCAGACCTAAACTTTTTGCACCAAAGTTGTTCAGAGATTTTTCCAGAAAAGATAGGATGAAGTATGGACTAGGATAGATGACTAGACCTAAATAAAGCTTTCCACATACTACGTTGACCTGTCTGCCCATTCGGTGTGTCCTCCTT
Source organism: Aplochiton taeniatus (assembly GCA_017639675.1). Lineage (NCBI taxonomy): Eukaryota > Metazoa > Chordata > Actinopteri > Galaxiiformes > Galaxiidae > Aplochiton > Aplochiton taeniatus. The sequence continues at coordinate 6,552,086 of CM030187.1, forward strand.
TCAACACAATAGGGACTATCCCCAGCAGGGACTATTTAGACACGGCAGCCATTTGCCAGGGGGTGTCTGACTTCTTTACCCTCATACCGACAGCCCACATGCCCCGGCTTACTGTTGTCGAGCTGACATGAACCCAGAAGTCAGTCAATACTGCATGGCTGTGGTCATCGATAGTCCAATAATGTTTGTTGTGGTGGTTGGTGGTGGTCAAACCCAGACACATGATATCTATTGTGTCACATGCCGAGATGTTTCTGCACACAAAGAAAGAAACTCAGAAGTAGATCAAGCGACTTTTTCCTCTCAATGAGCTATGTGTTTGAAACAAAATCCAAGGATGCAACTTGGTTGTAAGCTTTATTTCAGAGTAGAAAACCTGTTAAATGTTCTTGTGTGATTACAGGCACATGTACAGTTAAATATTAAAGGGGGCTTGAGCACCTGCCGTTTGGCCTGCAAAAGAGAATTGCCCTTTTTTAAAATATATATATGTGTGTGTGTGTGTGTGTGTGTGTGTGTGTGTGTGTGTGTGTGTGTGTGTGTGTGTGTGTGTGTGTGTGTGTGTGTGTGTGTGTGTGTGTGTGTGTGTGTGTGTGTAAAAATGAATCCTGTCTGCGCACAGCCTGCCCTGCCGAGGAAATGTATTGATTGAATCAAAAGCAAGCACGAGCACTAGGGATGGGCAGATTGATACAGAAATATTGATTCTATTGACCTTGACATTTATTTTTGAGAATCGATACTCACGTACAAATATCGATACCACGTGTTTTACTAACAAGTTATTTTATAATCCTATTTCTATTAGATTGGGGCAAAAGTGGAAAAAAGTATAGTGTAGTAATAGTGTATGACTGGAACTACTTTCTCCCTCTGCACTGTCCCTCTAGTCACATTCACTGGGACGTGCGATACATTCGTTACTGTCACACTTCTGTCAATCAGTCACAACAACAAGACGGTGAGCGGCTTTGATTTAAAATGGAACAGAAAACAAAGTGTTGTACATTTCAAGTAAATTTGTGTTTATATAAGTCAGAGCAGCTGTTCTTTTTCTTCTTGCTCTTCCTATGATTATTTGTATCCAAATTTTTAACATAGGCCTACATATTTTGCTATTTGTTAAGATATTTTATTTATATTGTTGAGATACTTTAAGGGTATTTGATTAGCCCAGATGTTACGTTGGCAGGTCTCAAGGTTTCAAAGCTAATAACATAATTGAACAATTGCACATTTAATAATGCTGCTATTAAACAGAAAACAAAGAGAGAAGCCTGGTCTTTGGCAGTTTATTTAAAACTAATGTAATGGCTTTAAAATATATCGTTTTATGTCAGCAATATCACTAATTGTAATGGTAGAAATCACAGATATGCCCCTTTTTATGTAAACAAGAAGCATTTTAAAAGTATCGGTATTGGGATATTTGACATGGTATCAGATCGAAAAGAAAATCTGTGGTATCGCCTATCCCTAACGAGTACTGTGAGCAGGCACCGAACCTTTCTATGGAGAAAGAACGCACGCACCCAAAATTGTACGCATTCGCTTGTACATCCCGACAGTCGTGAGTGTCAGTGTGATGAGTTGCTTTGAGGCAGACATCAGGACCCGTATTCATTGCACAAACCAAACATTCCCTTTGCCTCACTAAAGCTATTAGCCTGGTTACGTGGGGCCTTAATTGCATTGCAAAATATACGCTGGTACTTGCAAACTTGTAGAATAACCAGACTCCTAAATGCCTACCCCCTCTGCTCTGACCAAAGGAGAATCAGGTGTCAGAAAAGTCACTTCTTTATGCCAAAAGGATAGGTGTGATACTCTCCAGACCCAGAGACAGAAACAACTATCTCAAATCAGATAACCCGTGGCCTGGTCCTTGCCTCCTAGAAAGGAAGACCGGGGTGATACACATCTTCCAAGGAGGGAGTTGCAAACTTCTTCCAACCAAAGGACAATTGGAATACCAATGGGGGAGGATTGCAACACCTTTCCCCAACCATGGAGAAAAGCCTGGGGAACACTGTTTTGTTCATAAGCAACTCACAGCTGATATAAGGATTAAGAGACTGTTGCCAAAAACCACTAACCCGGAATATTAGGACACTGAGAATAATTGATGTATAAAAGTATGTTTGTAAACTGCATGCCTAATTTTGTATTGTTTTATAATGTAGCCATTTCCCCTACTAATATAAGCAAGTTTGGTATTGAAACATTCACAACAAGAAGCCACAAGCTTTACAAAACTTTATAGAACATTTAAATGCTGCATAAGTAGACATAGAAATAATGTAGGTATGATAGCCAAATTCTTATCTCTGTCCTTACGTACATGGCTCTGTACCCCCCTGGAAGCCAAACCAATTTTGGTCACTCAAACAAGGACACCATGTGAAGAGACACACCCCATCTCGACTAAGTACAAAATTCTTGACAGAACAAAGCTCTTGTGCTTTTTGCGCTCTTTGGCTTTTTGCACATTTTGCTTTACCACCCTCCATTCTATAGGTCAAAATAATGGCGCAAACACTTGACTACACGGTCTGAATTCCTACCAACCCCACGAACAATGAAACTCTAACCACAAAGCCCTTCTTCCTACCTTCCAGGCCTCACCAGCATCAAACTTGGGATTCTAACGATTAATAACTTTATCAAAGGCTGTGTTGTGATTTAATGCAGGTTGATAGCTTTTTTTTGCGTTAAGCTTTGTTTCCCGTCAGCATGCAGCAATTCACATACCTTTAGGATTTACTACACTTCAGATAAGAGATTGATACGTTTGACTTTGGAATTCTTTTAAGATAATGATAAAAGTTAAACACCTGGTTTCCCACTAAGCCTTGTTAAACTAAAATAGTGGGTGGTGCCTCGTAACAGATTTAATTAGACTTTTAATCAAATTGATCGATTTGAATATTAATTTAAGAATGAATTGATATTCTATAAATATTGATATCGTCTATTACCATACACCATCCCATGTCTATCATACACATTTCTTAAGTGGTAGCGTATTCCCCCTACAACATTATATATAAAAAATGCGTTATTTATTTATAGGTACAAGAACAATATGGCTAGCTAACGTTACCTAGCTGATTTATACAAGCAAAAACATATTTCCTAATGTTAGCTTGCAGACTGGGACAAATAGAGGAGCAGCCGCTAGCTAACGTTACAGCCACATCTACAGCCTCAAACATCTAAATGCTTGTTATTCAACACGACATAATTAGCTAGTGTAGGGTAAATGGGCTTATAGACTACAATTTTTGGGGGGTTTAATAGACACTTTATCAATATTATAGATTATCAATAAATTCATACATTTATATTTTAATCGATCAACTTGATTAAGAGTTATTAAAACTATTTAAACAAGGCACCACCACTAATTTGGCTTTACAAGCAAGGCTTAGTGGAAACCTTATGTTAGCATATCTTACTATTAACGTATAGAAAATGTAGAAAGGTTTACTGTCAATTCTGAAGTGTCGTCAATTCTAAGTTATGTGAAAAACACTGATCTCATACACAAGTTATTGCAAACAATAATCTTTATTTCTAGTCTAAACCAAGTAAATACCAGAATATACAATTAATATATACATTCAAGACACTTGAGGTGATATAGGAATGGTTACATGACAAGGCATGAATGTAGGAATGAATTATTGATGTGGCAGCATGCAAATGGTTACACTAATTTAGCAATTGAGGTCTCAAGAGTTAAGTAATCCTTATGAATGTACTAACTAAACAACACAACAATTTAAGAAAGTTATGGCACCAAACGCAAATGTGTAGAGAGGCATGTACAGTTACTGAAGTTTAGAAGCAGATGTGGGATAGGCCGTAAGGTGAATGGCCATGTGGAGAATCCTTTGTCCGTGGGTAGGTGTGTCCTAGCACAGAACTGGGCTGTCAAGAAGTAACTTTCCGAGTGTTCGATTGACTGGGGCGGGTAATTCAATGGTCTTTGTTGGTAGCAGGCCTGTCTGAAAGAGGCACGTGGTAGGATATTTCAGAAGTTCTTTGGTTGGAAAAGAGGCCTGTACGAAACAAGCACCTGGTTAGATATTCCTTTGGATGGAATATGAATTTGAGGAAGAGGGGCCGTAGCCCTCTTCTGGCTGAGCTCTCCGGAGAGAGTCGAGGTGAAGGACAGAAGAGGAAAAGGAAAAGTCCCAAAAGACCGGTCAGTTTTGTGATTTTGTTCAAGAGGGGTGTTACTCCTGACCTGGAGACGCAGATGATTACCTCAGGTCAAAAGGGTTGCACCTAGGTGCCATTTTAAACCTGGCAGGATTTATCTCGATCAGTGGTGGCCAAACGGGTGGATCGCAATAAGATTTTTTGTGGATCTCGGGACAAATCAGACAAACATTAACATACGCATAAGCGAGAAAATAAAAATACTTGATAAGAATGTAATTAATCCACACATAAAAATAAAACGTCTTCCAACAGGCTAGATGGCCGTACTTTATGTGCTTATAGTCACCAGATTGAATTCTGAAGCCTGCAAACGTTTTTTTTTAAGATAGCCTACGCGCGTGTGTGTTGAGTTTGTGTCAAAGTTCAAATGGATTGGTTTGTGGTGAGTTTCGAAAGATGGGGGCGGGGGTGTATGGAGATAAATACCTGTCAAAACTCAAGACCTTGTAAGCAGATTTGCAGAGTTGGACAAGGTGTTGCAAACTTGAAAGCTAATGTGTAGAGTTGAATTGCAGTTTGCAGTGTTGTACAACTTTCTGTAAAGCTGCGTACTACTTTCATCATAGACCTATGTATTTTTCTTTTGCGGATCCAAAAAACATTTGCAAACCCCAAATCTGCACGCATGGAGGTTTGAGGTGTAGATGTTGCATGACAAGCCTTTCTGTTTACTGTGCAACACAAATTTGGAGATTGCTCATGCTGGTAATCTAAAGTGTCATATCTCCACAATCCATGCTGATCTCAATGATACATTTCCACTTGGGTCTGCTGAAAGTACTGTAACTCAACACTGACTAATAACAAATAGGCTACATACAGGCACAACCAGTGTGCGAATGTAAATGTTCGCAAATGCCAATTAACGTGTACACTTCGTAGCTGGGCAAGCCCTCGTAATCAACAACTCGTTCGTTTGGTAGTCAACGTTTTTCCTACAAATAGCAAAAGAGCAGTTAAGGCGTAAAAGGTAAAAAGGAGGGAATTTTATGTCACTTGGGAGATCATTTCTAATAACTAGCTGGACAGGGTGTTGTAAATGTTTGGTAGCCTGAAAATGTGAAAACTTGCTTATAATACATTGGTGGATCGTGGAGACAATTGAGATCCACCAAAATGGATCACAGTGCTTCGTGAATTGGCCACCCCTGAGCTAGATGGACAGATTCAATATATTTCTAACTTATATTTCAATATCAAACATGGTATTTCTAACTAATTGGGAACAGGTAATCTTCCAAACAATACACAATAACAGCATGACATGCACATGATTACAAACATAAATGTATACTTTAATTCCCCTTATTGTCAATATCTGATTATTCCGTTCAGTATTCTTTTGGTAACAACCAAGAAATTAGTTGTCCAATCGGCAAAAGAGGGTTCTGGTTTCGGGACGGAAAAGTGTGTGTCCCCTTGAACTGATTGACCCCCTTTGCATTTGGAATGTGAGGGTGGTCGTTTGGATTCAAGGAATACTCGGAAGAGCGGCACAGGGTTTACCACTGGAGATTCTATATCACCGCTGGTTACCTTGCAGGAGGATATGGGAACAGGCCTCAGAGCTGACCCTTTTCAGATAGGGCTTGGATCCTTTTAAAACTGAAAGCTTTCTTTTTGATTGCACATTTAAGTTAATATTTTCTTCTTTTTTAGCATTACAGTTATATTTATTTGCTTATTTATTTGACTGCAATTTACATTTCCTATTACATTATTTATTGTTTTGATTTGAGTATAATACAAATATTTAACAACCCGTTAAGTTGCATACACCTTTTAATTGTTTATTTGACAGGAAAAATGCACATTGCATTCATATATAGCGAGGGAACTTAGCATGTTCAGTGATTTGTTTATTGGGTGGTACTGAGTAGCCAGTGACGGTGCATGTGTGTGACTCGTTCAGTGATAGACAGTCGCACAAGCCCACCTCTCTCCCTTTCATTGCTTGAAGTCGCGAAGTAGGAAGCAGTACTACCAGCTATTTTATCATTAGGTGTCGCGAAAATGTCTGCTGTTACAAATAGGGTAGGACTTTGTTATAGTAGCCTTCAGTTTGCAAATGATCCAACTAAATTCCTATTCTTCACGTTCTACCGTTCAGTTCACTAGTTAGCGAGCTGAGCTGAACGCTTGGACGTCTTTCAGTTCAGTGAACTCCGAAAATCACTGAACGGTACACGTTCAATGATTCGTTCATTTACTGAACGAGTGAACTGGCTGAGACATTAGCTATAGGGGCGGTGCATGTGTATGTGATTGGTACAGTGATATATGGTCGCTAAAACTCGCGCCTCCCTCTAATCTTGTCTAGAAGTCTCGAACTAGGTAGTTGGTGTGGGCTACCAAATATCGCAACTTATCGAGAGAGCTCAACTGAACTGAAATGAACGAATCGTTTCAGGAAGTGATTCAGTTCAGTTCGTTCACCCAAAAGATTCGTTCAAAATGAACGTCACATCACTAGTAAACGTATTGGCTGACAATACTGGCAAATAATAGGCTATATTGACCAACCGTACTTGTTTCAATGACCACGGAGCAGGGGCGTGCTGCGACTGAAATCGTGTGCGGGGCTTTGAGACAGATCCAGTTTATGGGAGCGCCTGTAGGGTGTGAGGCGATTTTTTTTTTTTGCCAGTCATTTTAACACTAATACATTTTTGTGGGTCGGGAGACTTCTCAAACTTCCCGATGGCCAATCAGTATAGGATACATTCAGTCCCAAAAGACTGTAAATCGGTGATAGGCGGTTTGTAGGTTGTGTCTTATGGTTTGTAGCCTACTTGTAAGCACAGTTTTGCAAATGCCAGTTTATTTGTATCTAATGTCTCGTACTTGCAAGTAGAGATTTGCCAACCTGTGTGTAGTACTTTGTAAGTGAAAATGCATTTTGTAATGTAAGTGAAAATGCATTTTGTATTTGTATATTTAATCCGCACTTGGCAGTGAAGGTGCGTACACTTGTAATACAATTTCTCTAGGTACGGATCTCTGGGATTTGTGGCACTGTTTTTACGTCTGTCTCAGTTTCGTAAGCTTTTAGAGAGACGTTTTGTCTTTGTGTGTGCGTGTGTGTGTGTCTGGGGGGGGTGGGGGGGGGGGGGGGGGGGGGGGGTGTGCACATGAGGGTGCTCCAATCAAATCTGTCAAATCCCTAGTCATTTGCGTCTCGAGTCTGAGTAAGCTACAACATATAGCGAGAGACCAGATAAGATAAGTGATTCCAATAAGTATTTCAGAGAAATGGTGTGCTCTAAAAAAAGAAAAGTAGATAGTGAAAATAGAGCTTTTAATCCAACATGGATACTCTCGTACGTGTTCATTCTTCCCATTGGCATTTCAAAACCAGTATATCTCATATGTTCCGAGACCGTGGCTATTATTAAAAGCGGCAATGTGAAGCGCCAGTACGAGACCAAGCACAAATCATTAGAGTAAACATACCCACTAAAATCCGAACTAAGGACACAGAAAATGAACGATGTAAGAACCCAATGTGATCGAACAACCAAAATCTTAACTCAGTCATTCACTGCCCAACAACGTGCTAACGAATGTTCCCTTGTCCCTTGAGTAGGCAGGTCAAACCCGTTTTCACTTTTTTTTTAATTAAGTGATTAAATAGTCCTATCTTCCAATTTGTTGTTATTTCGTAAACGTTTATGGATAAAAACGAATTAATAAACTGTCAGTTTGCCCAAAAGTGACAGTTTTATTGTTAAAAAAAGGATTTCATATTTACCGCGATGTTACTTCCGTTTAGACAGACGCTGGGTCTAGAAGCATGAACATCCTACGGCCCACTTCGTTGTTAATATACTTCTTTATTGTGAAAGTATTAATAGATATTTCACAACAAATACCTTAAGAAACGAGTTACCTATACATTTGATATATTTGTTTACCCAAATAAAGTGTACAATGTTGAAAACTTGAACTCTGAAAACCGCTAACGTGTCAAACAGCTTAGCTTTTTAGGACGCGGGATCAAAGTCTGCTCGCAATAGCATTCGTAACATATCGGTGTCTAAAATAATGCCACTGTAAAACAATGAATATAGCCTATATCTTTTTATATTACACAATGGCAAGATGATTCGTAAACACTAGCCTAAGTGTTGATTGGATCGAGACTTCACACCTATATCTTAATCATTGGCAGCTCTGATCCATACGGAAACTAAACAATTAAATTATTGAATGGATTTAGAAGTTTTCTTACTGTAACGTTGATAAAAGTGTATTCGTGCAGGCTAGGCCACTATGTTTCTAAAGGTGCAGGCATATATCATGTTTCAAAAGTTCAAGGTTAGTAGCCTATGAGACAGGTAGCCTACGGACGCCTGATTTCAAATTCTCCTGAAATAATCACGTTATCTTCCCAGACACGCAAAAGTCTAGAAGCCAATGGAAACATAAATGCTAACCAAAATATATTGCATTGTTTTCCCGTCACGAGCAAAATCGAATTAATCACACAGTGGACATAGCTCTAATGCAGTTCAGCGACAATGAAGTAGGCTATAAGGAGCATGCCTCACATGAGTGGGGGTATCTCCAAAAGTCCAGCTATCAAGTTCTTAAATGTTTGGATCACAGGTCAATGAGATCTCTTTCTAGGTTCAGTTTAAAGCTCTCATGCGACGGATGTAATTTAGGGTAGTAGCAACGCAATTTAAGTATTTCTAACACAGCATCTAGTGCAATCTCATGATTTGAGGGGGCGTATCTCTAAAGTCCAGCTATGGATTTCTTTCTTAATTTGATCACAGCTCAATGAGACCTCCTTCTAAATCCAGTTTAAAGCTTTTATACGACGGATGTAATTTCGGGTAGGAGCAACACAATTCAAGTATTTGAAACACACGTTAACTAAGTTATTTATGACCGATCGGCGCCGTCGCTCAGTGTCAGTTCCCGAGAGAGGTTGTCTTCAAAACAAACCCACGATTGATCGTTAATTAATATGGAGAGTGCTCTGCATTTTTGCTTCAACACTAGGTGCGCACCAGTTTTCAGGTCCCGTTTTGGCCAGAATAAGAGAGATTCTAACGAAGTCCACTCTGAATGAATGACTTGATTAACGGTTGACATATGGAAAGATTTGATTTCAGTGGTTTAAGAATATGTGCTTAAACCAGTTCATCAATAGTTTGACATTAAACAAAACATACGCATATATTTTTAACTGCTTAAAGTTACGGCTTTTTTCAAGTAAGATCAAAGCCTACGCTTTTTGGAAGCTAACTATGAATTAGCAAGCGCTGTATGCAAATCAACACCAATATATGGTGAAAGTAGGTTTTACTTTTGAATTACTTCAAAATTGATTGGTGATTCAGACCAACAAAAACGTTATATTTGTGTCGAATTAAACAGTTTTAAAGCGCTACGCAGTCCAATTTTCGTCAGCGCTGAGCGTAGAAGCTTTCGTGTTGATTACGTCATTGGACAAATTGGATGCCCGGAGAATAAAGGGTATCACATGATTTGAGGGGGAATATCTCTAAAGTCCAGCGATGAATTTTTTTGATTTTTGGAACAGAGCTCAGTGAGACCTCCTTCTAGGTCCAGTTAAAAGCTCTCATGCGACGGATGTAATTTAGGGTACTATCAATGCAATTGAAGTATTTAAAACACAGCATCAAGGGCATCACATGATTTGAGGGGGAATATCTCATCTGTCCAGCAGTCGATTTCTTTGAATTTTGGATCAGAGCTCAATGAGACCTCCTACTAGGTCCAGTTAAAAGCTCTCATGCGACGGATGTAATTTAGGGTAGTAGCAACGCAATTGAAGTATTCAAAACACAGCATCAAGGGCACATGATTTGAGGGGGAATAACTCAAAAGTCCAGCTATGGATTTTTTTACATTTTGGATCAGAGCTCAATGAGACCTCCTTCTAAGTCCAGTTAAAAGCTCTTATGCGACGGCGTTAATTTAGGGTAGTAGCAACACAATTGAAGTATTTAAAACACATGTTAACCAAATTATTTATGACCGATCGGCGCCGTCGCTCAGTGTCAGTTCCCGAGAGGGGTTGTCTGCAAAATGAACCCAAGTTTGATTGTTAAATGTTATGGAAAGTGCCCTGCATTTTTGCTTAAACACTAGGTGCGCACCGTTTTTCAGGTCCCGTTTTGGCCAGAATAAGAGATTCTAACTAAGTCCGCTCTCGACCTCTGCGCTGTGGTGAGTTTTAGAGTGACAAAATGACTTTATTAACGGTAGACATATGGAAAGATTGAATTGTCAGTGGTTTAAGACTTTATGTTTAAACCAGATCATCAATCGTTTGATAATAAATAAAACGTATATATTTTAAATAAACTGCTTTAAGTTAAGGCTTTTTTCAAGTAATAACAAAACCTACGCTCTTTGGAAGCTAACTATGAATTAGCAAGCGCTGTATGCATATCAACACTAATATATCGTGAAAGTATGTATTACTTTTGAATGACTTAAGTGATTTAGACCAACAAAAACGTAATATTTGTGTTCATTTAAACAGTTTTAAAACACTACGCAGGGCAATTTTCTTCAGCGCTGAGCGTTGTAGCTCTCGTATTGACTACATTGGCGTTCGAAGGTTCGACCTGCCTACCTTTAGCAAGTACAGTCCCACCGGTGGGATCGGAACGCGGTGTAGCGGTGCGGTGACGCTTCAGGGAGGTTGAATACGCCAAGGAGTGGGATCGGCATGTTGGGACATCAGAATGTGGTTTCTATGGTATGTAAGGTCAGCTGGCTATTATCTGGCGATGTACGTTTATATTAAAACATATTTATCATACTCTGGACAAACGTACTATCTAGCTTCTAGCTAAATAAAGCTAGGGCTGGAGTGGGACTCATTTTCTGCACGGTAGTTTCATGCCCTCTAACCTATATATAAACACAAGCCAGACAGGCCAAATAGGGAGCACTCATAACCGCTATTAAGAAAATAAATTAAAATACTTGGCGAATTTCTTGTATTGTAATCAAATACGTTGTAACATTTAAAAATCACTATTTGTTGGCTTAATATTGATGATGCAATTCAAGGTTATTTTCACTACACAGCTACGGTCAATTCATCATTGACCCAATTCCCGATTAGCCACTCCGGCCAGTCTGGCAAACTAACATCTATCATGAATCATCATCAATATCATCCAACTATGCCAAACTAAATTGTATTTCCATTCTAATTCAAATAAGTCCCACTCTGGCTCTATCTGTATAACTACATAGTACGTTTGCTAGGGTACAGGGTATGGTAAAAAGGTTTTAATGTAAACATACATCGCAGGAAAATAGCCAGCTGACATTACGTACCGTAGAAACTGCGTTCTGATGCCCCGACATGCCGATCCCACTCCTTGGCGTATTCAACCTCCCTGACGCGGAACCGCACCGCACCTCTACTGTACACACTTAAACTCTCTATTCGTTCCTGCGGCTGCTTGTGATAGATCAGGTTAATCCAATAGGTGATTGTTGGTTTATGGCCCATGGATTGGGCAATAATAACCGCCCCCCCCATGGACAACAGCAATCGCAAACAATAACGCAGTCGTCGCACAACTAAATGCTGTCGCGGCCGAGTGGTTAGAAATGTAGTTTTGACAATCCCACACATTTAAACGCAAAAAGCCTTGGTTACTTTAGCCAATGCTAATTAAATTCTCAGTTGCAGGATGTAATGTATATCACCTATCACCTGTGATCATATTCAAAGATAGCATGAATGGGAATTGGGAAGGTTGTGCTATTTACTGGCTAAACGCCCCGCTATACTTGGTTGATGCACCTTTGGAAGCGATTACAGCTTCAAGGCGTCTTGGGAAAGAAGCTACGAGCTTGGCACACTTGTTTCTGGACATTTTTGCCCATTCCTCTTGGCATATCCTTGCAAGCTCCATCAGGTTGGATGGGGAGCGTCAGTACACAGCCATTTTCAGCTCTTTCCACAGATGTTCAATTGGATTCAGGTCTGGGCTCTGGCTGGGCCACTCAAGGCCCATTCACAGACTTACTCCAAAGCCACTCCTTTGTTCTCTTGGCTGTGTACTTCGGGTCATTGTCATGTTGGAAGGTAAACCTTCGCCCCAGTCTGAGGTCCAGAGCGCTCTGGAGCAGGTTTTCTTCAAGGATCTCGGTGTACTTAGCTGCATTCATCTTTCCCTCTATCTGGACTAGTCTCCCCGTTCCTGCTGCTGAAAAACTTCCCCACATCATGGTGCTGCCACCGCCATGCTTCACTGTAGGGATGGTATTAGCCAGGTGATGAGCGGTGCCTGGTTTCCTCCAGACGTGACGCTTGGCATTCAGGCCAAAAAGTTGAATTTTGGTTTCATCAGTCCAGAGAATCTTGATTCTTATGGTTTGAGAGTCCTCTAGGTGCCTTTTGGCAAACTCCAAGCGAGCTGTCATGTGCCTTTTACTAAGGAGTGGCTTCCGTCTGGCCACTCTACCATAAAGGCCTGATTGGTGGAGTGCTGCCTGGATGGTTGATCTTCTGAAAGGTTCTCCCATCTCCACAAGGATACGCTGGAGCTCTGTCAGAGTGACCATCAGGTTCTTGGTCACCTCCCTGGCCAAGGCCCGTCTTCCCCGATTGCTCAGTTTGGCCAGGCGGCCAGGTCTAGGAAGATTCTTGGTGGTTCCAAACTTCTTCCATTTACGAATGATGGTGGCCACTGTGCTCTTTGGGACCTGTAAAGCTGCAGACATTTTTCCTTACCCTACTCCAGATCTATGCCTTGATACAATCCTGTTTCGGAGGTCTGCAGACAATTCCTTTGACCCCATGGCTTGGAGTTTGCTGAGTTGCACTGTCAACTGTGGGATCTTATATAGGCAGGTGTTGGCAATCCCCAATCAATTGAATTTACACAGGTTCACAGGTGGACAGGTGGAATTAAGTTGTAGAAACATCTCAAGCAGTATCAGTGGAAACAAAATGCCCCTCAGCTCACTTTTGGGTGTCATATCAAAGCGTGTGCACACGTGTGTACATATGATATTTTACATTTAGATTTTTAATAAATTAGCACAAATGTCTAAAAACCTGCTTTCACTTTGTCATTATGGGCTATTGTGTGTAGCTGTTTGAGGCAAAAAATGAACTCAATCTACTGTAGAATAAGTCTGTAATGTCATGAAACGTGGAGAAGGTGAAAGGGGTGAGCAGACTTTCCGGCTTGACTGTGTATATATATATATAATCTGTGTGTGTGTGTGTGTGAGAGCAAGGGGGCAATGTCCACCTCCAACATCATCCGACTGCCTGGATCACTGTAGGGAGTGCTGTTCCAAACTCACGGTGACCAAGTGAGTGACAATAAATAAGTGGAAGCTTAATTGACCATTAAAAAAGACAGTTGAGTATCAGTTTTGGTGACAACACCGGGTACCTGCTAAACTGTGAAAGAGTCCAGCCATTTTGTGGGTGGAACTATAAAAGCAGCATGCGTTGATGGCATTGAGTGCTGCTGCGGCCGGCAACTAGCAGCTGGCTTAGAACTGGTGCGGACCAGGGGAATCCGACTGTTTAATTAAAACAAAGCATTGTGAGGGCCGGCAGAGGGTGTTGACGCAATGTGAAAAATTCTAAAATTGAAATCTGAAGCTGGAATCCATGCGTTCAAAAAGGCATCGTCAGCACAAAATAACAAAACAAAAATTATACTAGACACAAACGGTAATCCACAAATTCTTAGTGTTGTCAGGCAAAATGTGCCTCAGTGCAGGTGAATGATGACCTTAGTCTGGGATTGTACCTTGATGCTTTACCTATATTGATTAAAATATTAAATACTTTACTCATTTTTTTTTCAAAATCCACATCGTTGAGGTTTGGGTTGGGTTACAGACTGATCGTGGACCACGTGGAGGGTAGTCTTTTTAAAAGTGATATTATTTCTGTCACCTCTTTTCTTTTCTTGTTTTTTTCTTACATATATATATATAATATATATATATATTTTTTTTTTTATATATATATATGTATATATACACTGCTCAAAAAAATTAAAGGAACACTTTTTAATCAGAGTATTGCATGAAGTCAATTAATCTTCTGGGCTATTGATCTGGTCAGTTAAGTAGCAGAGGGGGTTGTTAATCAGTTTCAGCTGCTTTGGTGTTAATTAAATTGATAACAGGTGCACTAGAGGGGCAACAATGAGATGACCCCCAAAACAGGAATGGTTTTCCAGGTAGAGCCCACTGAAATTGTTTCCCTCCATCTTTTCTGACTGTTTTTCACTAGTTTTGCATTTGGCTAGGGTCAGTGTCACTACTGGTAGCATGAGGCGATACCTGGACCCCACAGAGGCTGCACAGGCAGTCCAACTCCTCCAGGATGGCACATCAATACGTGCCATTGCCAGAAGGCTCTCATACTCTCAAGAGTATGGAGGAGATTCCAGGAGACCGGCAGTTACTCTAGGAGAGCTGGACACGGCCGTAGAAGGTCCTTAACCCATCAGCAGGACCGGTATCTGCTCCTTTGTGCATGGAGGAACAGGATGAGCCCTACAAAATGACCGCCTGCAGGCCACTGGTGTGAACGTCTCTGACCAAACAATCAGAAACAGACTTCATGAGGGTGGCCTGAGGGCCCGACGTCCTCTAGTGGGCCCTGTGCTCACTGCCCGGCACCGTGGAGCTCGATTGGCATTTGCCATAGAACACTAGATCTGGCAGGTCCGCCACTTGCACCCTGTGCTTTTCACAGATGAGGGCAGGTTCACTCTGAGCATGTGACAGACGTGAAAGAGTCTGGAGAAGCTGTGGAGAACGTTACGCTGCCTGTAACATCGTTCAGCATGACCGGTTTGGTGGTGGGTCTGGGGAGGCATATCCATGGAGGGACGCACAGACCTCTACAGGCTAGACAACAGCACCCTGACTGCCATTAGGTATCGGGATGAAATCCTTGGACCCATTGTCAGCCCCTACGCTGGTGCAGTGGGCCCTGGGTTCCTCCTGGTGCACGACAATGCCCGGCCTCATGTGGCGAAAGTATGCAGGCAGTTCCTGGAGGATGAAGGAATTGATACCATGACTGGCTCCCACGCTCGCCTGACCTAAATCCAATAGAACACCTCTGGGACATGTTTCGGTCCATCCGCCGCCGCCAGGTTGCACCTCAGACTGTCTAGGAGCTCAGTGATGCCCTGTTCCAGATCTGGGAGGAGATACCCCAGGACACCATCCGTCGTCTCATTAGGAACATGCCCCGACATTGTCAGGCATGCATACAAGCACGTGGGGACAATACACAGTACTGAGTACCATTTTGAGTTGCTGCAATGGAATTTCAGCAAAATGGACTAGCCTGCCGCATCATTTTTTCACTTTGATTTTCGGGGTGTCTTTGAATTCAGCCCTCTGTAGGTTGATCATTTTCATTTCCATCAAACGATGTGGCATCCTTTCGTTCCTCACTCATTACCCAGTCCATATCAGTATAGATATCCAGCATGATTTTTTCCCCCCCATTGAGATCTGATGTGGTTTCAAAGTGTTCCTTCAATTCTTTTGAGCAGTGTATATGTATACATATATATATATATATATACATATATATATATATATATGTATGTGTATATACAGTGCATCCGGAAAGTATTCATACCCCTTCACTTTTTCCACATTTTATTGTGTTGCAGCCCAATTCCAAAATGGATGAAATAAAAAAAAATTCTCAACATTCTACACACAATACCGCTTAATGACAAAGTGAATAAAGCTTTTTAGAATTTTTTGCAAATGTATAAAAAAAAAAAAGATTTAATATCACATGTACATAAGGATTCACACCCTTTGCTGTGACACTCAAGATTGAGCTCAGGGGCATCCCGTTTCCACTGATCATCCTTGAGATGTTTCTACAACTTGATTGGAGTCCACCTGTGGTAAATTCAATTGATTTGACATGATTTGGAAAGGCACACACCTGTTTATATAAGGTTGACAGTGCATGTCAGAGCACAAACCAAGCCATGAAGTCCAAGGAATTGTCTGTAGACCTCCGAGACAGGATTGTATCGAGGCACAGATCTGGGGAAGGATCCAAAAAAATGTCTGCAGCATTGAAGGTCCCAACGAGTACAGTGGTCTCCATCATTCGCAAATGGAAGAAGTTTGGAACCACCAGGACTCTTCCTAGAGCTGGCCGCCCGGCCAAACTGAGCAATCGGAGGAGAAGGGCCTTGGCCAGGGAGGTGACCAAGAACCTGATGGTCACTCTGACAGAGCTCCGGTGTTCCTCTGTGGAGATGGGAGAACCTTCCAGAAGGACAACGATCTTTGCAGCACTCCACCAATCAGGCCTTTATGGTAGAGTGGCCAGACGGAAGCCACTCCTTAGTAAAAGGCACATGACAGCTCGCTTGGAGTTTGCCAAAAGGCATCTAGAGGACTCTCAAACCATGAGAATCAAGATTCTCTGGTCTGATGAAACCAAAATTCAACTTTTTGGCCTGAATGCCAAGCGTCACGTCTGGAGGAAACCAGGCACCGCTCATCACCTGGTTAAGACCATCCCTACAGTGAAGCATGGTGGTGGCAGCATCATGCTGTGGGGGTGTTTTTCAGCGGCAGGAACTGGAAGACTAGTCAGGATCAAGGGAAAGATGAATGCAGCAATGTACAGAGAGATCCTTGATGAAAACCTGCTCCAGAGCGCTCTGGACCTCAGACTGGGGCGAAGGTTCACCTTCCAACAGGACAACGACCCTAAGCACACAGCCAAGAGAACAAAGGAGTGACTTCAGGACAAGTCTGTGAATGTCCTTGAGTGGCCCAGCCAGAGCCCAGACTTGAACCCGATTGAACATCTTTGGAGAGATCTGAAAATGGCTGTGCACCGATGCTCCCCATCCAACCTGATGGAGCTTGAGACGATCTTCAAAGAAGAATGGGAAAAACTGCCCCAAAATAGGTGTGCCAAGCTTGTAGCATCATACTCCAGAAAACTTGAGGCTGTAATTGCTGCCTAAGGTGCTTCAACAAAGTATTGAGTAAAGGGTGTGAATACTTATGTACATGTGATATTTTATTTTTTTATTTTTAATACATTTGCAAAAAATTCTAAAAAACTTTTTTCACTTTGTCATTACAGGTACGAAGCAGAGTGTTTATATTGTATGTATCTAAGATCTGATCCAGGTACTAAGTAGAGTGTTTATATTGTATGTATCTAAGATCTGATCCAGGTACTAAGCAGAGTGGTTATATTGTATGTATCTAAGATCTGATCCAGGTACTAAGTAGAGGTTTTATATTGTATGTATCTAAGATTTGATCCAGGTACTAAGTAGAGTGGTTATATTGTATATATCTAAGAGCTGATGAAGGTACTAAGTAGAGTGTTTATATTGTATTTTCTGTGTATTGTGTGTAGAATGTTGAGTACTGTGTGTAGAATGTTGAGCTTTTTTTTTTTATTTGATCCATTTTGTTTATTAGGCTGTGACATAAGAAAATGTGGAAAAAGTGAAGGGGTATGAATACTTTCCGGATGCACTGTATATATTTAAGGTGGGACAAATTCAACCGTTTCCAATATTGAGGGAACACCTCCCCCCGGTTCCTACGCCAGTGCTCAGGGTTAGGTGTGGCCAGTGTGTGTGTGAATATGTCTGTGTCCATGTGTGGGGAATTATCTTCTTTTAAACCCTCTCTGACCACAGTGATACTGCCTTTTTCTCCCCTGGCCCATTTAAGTCTTTGTCTGTCTGCACTATCCTCTGCAGTCTTTGAATAAGAGCTAGCCTATAAGCTACCTAACCAACTAGGTAGGTTTATAACTGAAACAATCAGACTGTCCTTTATCAGCCAGACTGTTGGACCACCGCCAGGGAGTCTTTTCAGTTCACCTGCTGGCACTGTGCTGGACACTGTTCACAGACTTGGCTGTGTGTGGCCTCCTGGACACACACACACACACACACACACACACACACACTTTAATCCTGACCCCCATCCCTCACCTTGACAGATGGAGGAGTTAGTCTGGGATTGTCCAGGAATTTACCAATTGAGTAAAGTAGTGTGTGTGGGGGACAGCGTCTTTTAATCCAGCATAACTGGCCATTTATTACCACCTCCCTTCAGAACACACTTCCACCGTGAATTGGGCCTATTCATGCCCCAGACAAGTACAATTAATGTGGTTTTTCAGAGATATGTCTTTGATATCCGTACCCTCTTGTGTGGGCTTCTCCAACCCTGTCAGTACATGCCCTGAAACGTATGTGTTTTCATGTGACTGTTTGATAAGTTGGTAAAAAGACTCAATATAGTTGGGAGCCTGTCTACACGTGGCAAACTAATGGACTGGGACCATATTAATATTGACTGGGAAAAAAAAATCTTTGATTACTCGTCAAAGTGTATTTTAACAAGTGTAGTCCTACATTATTATATTTGATAGATATAGAGTGCATGTCTGTTTGTGAGACTGCTTGTGAATGTGTGTGTGTCTCACAGCCATGGGAATTGGGCTCTGTCAGAATAGTAGACTTGTCATAATGAGAATCAGCCGGACGCTGCCTTTGTAGTGGACTAGTGGTGTGTGTCCACTTCCCGCTTTCATCTTTTTATGCCTTTGCACTGTTTTGTATCTGTTGTTACCCGGCTCCTCTTGTGCACTGCCTACCATGGAAGAGGAGGACCTGGGTTCACATAGCCAGCATCGTGGACGAAGGGACTCCTCTCCTCTGTGATGAGAGGTGGTTGTTGAAATCAGCGGAGAGTTCAGTCATTGAGTAGGGCGCGGTCTTGTCTAGGCAAGGGTCGATGGATGCAGGCCCACTACACAGTCGATTAGTCATGTTGTTAAGTTTGTTGGAAGACAGTCTCTTACTGCTTTAACCCCACCTCCTGCAGCGGGGGTGCAGACCTGGCCTACAGTCATTGCATTGGTTGTGGAATGTGCCCATTAGCCAAATTAGGTTAGGTTTATAGGAATCCACTCAGAAAGCATATGTTACACCAGGTTAGGGTAATGGTAGCCTCCATTCCAGCTTTCTACACATTGGTTTGAATGCCTGGGGAAGTTTGACAGTCAACGTCCATATAAAAGAGGTGGAGACTAAAAATGTGTTACTATTCAAAATAACCAATAAAGTATTGAAATGGGCGGAGCTTCAAAGACAGAGGTGAATTACTGCATAGGTGCTCTCCCGTATTGGAACAGAGTCGCACAAAACCAGGAAGAGGTTGTGTCTTGAAAGGAGGAGGGTTTCGCCAAAGAGTGAGTGACGTTTATAAGTACCAATCAAATTGTGTGCCTTCCAGATTGGAAGGCTAAGAGAAGAGCACTTTTGTATATGAAAGTTTCCAGACCTCCAGTCAAGTTTGAAATAACGAGATTTGGAGGGATGGCTATGCAAGACTAGGGTAAGGGAGACTCAGCACAGGGGTGTGCTGTGTGTGTGTGTGTGTGTGTGTGTGTGTGTGTGTGTGTGTGTGTGTGTGTGTGTGTGTGTGTGTGGAGAGAGGAGGAAGAGCTACATGAGGTGATAATTCTCACTGCATTAGCATCAGGTAAGCTTGCACTTTTAAAAAGGCCACTCCAAATTCAGTTTATTTCAAGCCTTATCACTCTGGAGAATTTAACATTGGATATTACAGGCTATTTCCACCCAGACCTAAATCTACAACAATGTGATGCTGTCTCAATTAGATGTCAATAGCAACGTCCATGCGTTCCTTTAGTCCCCAAATCACAGAGGTACATTTCCACATTAGGTAGAGGGCAAAGTGTATTGACCTCGTCCTTTCAGACAAAATGAGCTACGTAGCCTAATTACTTTTCAGTTCGCATGTCACCTCGCGCTGGATATGCTACTGTTTGGCTTTAAATCCACTAATCACTTGGCAGCTTGCAGGGGGTAAATTGGTGGGAAGGATTTGGGATTTACAGTCCTCAGTGACCCCTGTGTTAGATGATGAAGCCAACCAACATCATATTGTAAATGTATGTGAGCTATACTTTTTTTGCAGGATGCGGTCAGTGTTCACATTTTCTGCTCGCGTGAAATAAGGGAAACCTTCTTGGTGCCTCACCCATTTGTTTTATCTAGATAAATCTGAAGCAGTAGGGTTACATTGTTTTCTGCATATGGTGACGTACAAAAAACAAACAAAGCGCAAGAAACAACCCAAACAACTCCACAGCTTGTAAATCAGATTTTTTTGCTCATATTTGACTCAAATCAGTTTTTGTCATAACAGTGTAAACAGCACGAATCACATGGAATCTAATCTTTTCACTGCGGATTTGGGCCACTTCAATACGTGGCCCTAAATCCTATAAAGGTCTAATTCTTTGCAATGTGACCTCAGTCTGACCTTGACAAGTTCACACTAGAATCGTAATGGAAAAGTTTGGATCTGAGCAATACATCTGAATTGAGCCTTAAGGTTTTCAGTGTGACGCAGAATGCACTTTTCTATAAGCTTGAGAAGTACGAGACTGTATTTATTTAATTATCTATTTAAACATATTTAACCAGGTAAATTGACTGAGAACAACATGGAATGAGATTTGTGCCAAATATCTCCAAAAGCAAAAATAAATAAATCCACAAGCAAAAAAAAAGAATTATTCACAAGCATAAAAAAAATTATCCACAAGCAAAACTAAAATCTATACAGAAAAAAAATACACGTTAAATCGTAGGAATTAACATTTTATTTTGTTTTTCAGTTCTGTCATTTGGATCCACTTTCGTTTTGTGGTTCTTGCTTTTTGGCTTGTGGAATTGTGGCACAAATCTCACGTGAGGGCGGGGTTTATACAAGATGATTCCTATCGGAGTTGGAGTGACAGCTCATTTCACAGTTCACACACACCCATTGTTAAAGAGTCATCATTGTGGATTTTAGTTTTGCTTTTGTAGATATTTGGCACAAATCGCATTCCATAGAACAAGTTATCTTTTACTGCAACAACCCGGGTTACAATACATAAAAAATTAAAACATTTCTACAAGTTACAAGTAATTGACAACAAACAACAATTTAAATGTTTAGACTTAAGAGAGTTAAGGCAATGTAATTATCAGAAACAAGAACACTTAGTTACAATTATGGCTTCTATTTTTCTCCTGAAAAGAGATGGAAATAAATGAGTCAAGCTTAAGCTTCAATGTTTGTTGCAGCTTGTTCCATGTATATGGAGCATAGAAGCGAAAAGTTCATTATTTGCCTGAGGGATGTCTAATACTAAATCTAACTGAGCTCGAGTATTATAATTTGTGTGTCTAACATTTCAGAGACATTTGAGGTAAAAGGTAGTTCATGAAGAAGAGCTTTATAAACAAATAATAATCAATGTTTCTCCCTCCTAATAGCTAAAGATGTAAAACCTGCTTTATGATACAAATCACAGTGATGTGTTCTGAAAGGATCACCTGTAATAAAGCAAAGTGCACAGCGGAAAATATAACTAAACGCTGTTGTGTTGAGGCAGCAGCATGCATGTAAATTAAATCACCATAATCAATCAATGACATAAACGTTGCCTGCACTAATAATTTAGTTATTAATAGTAAAACATGACTTATTCCTATCAAAAAAACGTTGCTTAACTTTTAATCTCTTAATTAATTCTTAAAAATTAGTTTTAAATGTCAATTTATCGTCAATCCAAATGTCAAGATACTTGTACGATGGGACTCGTTCAATTTGAACACCACATAGAGTAATTATGGCTGGAATGACAGAATCAGAAACATTTTGGCCTGGAGAACAACACATATTAGTTACATATATATAGTTGTATCACTGTTAATGCCGGAAAATCATGCGGAAATGTTTAGAAAGTGCTTTACTGGATTCTTACGAGTGCTTACACACCCCTGCGGAATATTCGTGTGGTGGAATTTTTATTCCGGAAGGACGTTAAGTTATGCGGATTTCTGGCTGCGGAAATAAACGTTTGACCAATGAAAACCTTTCTGGGGGCTCGGGTCTCTGTTACCGCTACAACTTTTCGTGAGAGCTGGTCTGTAATTTCTGACACTGACAGCGGCTGTCAAAATGGGAGAGTCTAATGAATGTGGTGTCTCAACATCCAATTTTGTTCGATAAACACCGCGATGACTATCTCAACGTCGAAATAAAGGACAGTATATGGCTTGAGATCGCCCAGCAGCTGGAGTACGAAGATGGTAATAGCTGAAATGAACTTGTTAATGTTATTAGGCAGGTCGAACATTCGAACGCCAATGTAGTCAATACGAGAGCTACCACGCTCAGCGCTGAAGAAAATTGCCCCGCGTAGTGTTTTAAAACTGTTTAAATGAACACAAATATAACGTTTTTGTTGGTCTAAATCACTTAAGTCATTCAAAAGTAATACATACTTTCACGATATATTAGTCTTGACATGCATACAGCGCTTGCTAATTCATAGTTAGCTTCCAAAGAGCGTAGGTTTTGTTATTACTTGAAAAAAGCCTTAACTTTAAGCAGTTTATTTAAAATATATACGTTTTATTTATTATCAAACGATTGATGATCTGGTTTAAACATAAAGTCTTAAACCACTGACAATTCAATCTTTCCATATGTCTACCGTTAATAAAGTCATTTTGTCACTCTAAAACTCACCACAGCGCAGAGGTCGAGAGCGGACTTAGTTAGAATCTCTCTTATTCTGGCCAAAACGGGACCTGAAAAACGGTGCGCACCTAGTGTTTAAGCAAAAATGCAGGGCACTTTCCATAACATTTAACAATCAAACTTGGGTTCATTTTGCAGACAACCCCTCTCGGGACCTGACACTGAGCGACGGCGCCGATCGGTCATAAATAATTTGGTTAACATGTGTTTTAAATACTTCAATTGTGTTGCTACTACCCTAAATTAACGCCGTCGCATAAGAGCTTTTAACTGGACTTAGAAGGAGGTCTCATTGAGCTCTGATCCAAAATGTAAAAAAATCCATAGCTGGACTTTTGAGTTATTCCCCCTCAAATCATGTGCCCTTGATGCTGTGTTTTAAATACTTCAATTGCATTGATAGTACCCTAAATTACATCCGTCGCATGAGAGCTTTTAACTGGACCTAGAAGGAGGTCTCACTGAGCTCTGTTCCAAAAATCAAAAAAATTCATCGCTGGACCGCTCTCTTATTCTGGCCAAAACGGGACCTGAAAACTGGTGCGCACCTAGTGTTGAAGCAAAAATGCAGAGCACTCTCCATATTAATTAACGATCAATCGTGGGTTTGTTTTGAAGACAACCTCTCTCGGGAACTGACACTGAGCGACGGCGCCGATCGGTCATAAATAACTTAGTTAACGTGTGTTTCAAATACTTGAATTGTGTTGCTCCTACCCGAAATTACATCCGTCGTATAAAAGCTTTAAACTGGATTTAGAAGGAGGTCTCATTGAGCTGTGATCAAATTAAGAAAGAAATCCATAGCTGGACTTTAGAGATACGCCCCCTCAAATCATGAGATTGCACTAGATGCTGTGTTAGAAATACTTAAATTGCGTTGCTACTACCCTAAATTACATCCGTCGCATGAGAGCTTTAAACTGAACCTAGAAAGAGATCTCATTGACCTGTGATCCAAACATTTAAGAACTTGATAGCTGGACTTTTGGAGATACCCCCACTCATGTGAGGCATGCTCCTTATAGCCTACTTCATTGTCGCTGAACTGCATTAGAGCTATGTCCACTGTGTGATTAATTCGATTTTGCTCGTGACGGGAAAACAATGCAATATATTTTGGTTAGCATTTATGTTTCCATTGGCTTCTAGACTTTTGCGTGTCTGGGAAGATAACGTGATTATTTCAGGAGAATTTGAAATCAGGCGTCCGTAGGCTACCTGTCTCATAGGCTACTAACCTTGAACTTTTGAAACATGATATATGCCTGCACCTTTAGAAACATAGTGGCCTAGCCTGCACGAATACACTTTTATCAACGTTACAGTAAGAAAACTTCTAAATCCATTCAATAATTTAATTGTTTAGTTTCCGTATGGATCAGAGCTGCCAATGATTAAGATATAGGTGTGAAGTCTCGATCCAATCAACACTTAGGCTAGTGTTTACGAATCATCTTGCCATTGTGTAATATAAAAAGATATAGGCTATATTCATTGTTTTACAGTGGCATTATTTTAGACACCGATATGTTACGAATGCTATTGCGAGCAGACTTTGATCCCGCGTCCTAAAAAGCTAAGCTGTTTGACACGTTAGCGGTTTTCAGAGTTCAAGTTTTCAACATTGCACACTTTATTTGGGTAAACAATTATATCAAATGTATAGGTAACTCGTTTCTTAAGGTATTTGTTGTGAAATATCTATTAATACTTTCACAATAAAGAAGTATAATAACAACGAAGTGGGCCGTAGGATGTTCATGCTTCTAGACCCAGCGTCTGTCTAAACGGAAGTAACATCGCGGTAAATATGAAATCCTTTTTTTAACAATAAAACTGTCACTTTTGGGCAAACTGACAGTTCATTAATTCGTTTTTATCCATAAACGTTTAGGAAATAACAACAAATTGGAGGATAGGACTATTTAATCACTTAATAAAAAAAAAAGTGAAAACGGGTTTGACCTGCCTAATGTTATATGTATATCACGGAACATGGTGCCACTTGTTGCTATATAGGCAGTGACGGTGTAGCTTCAAGCTACTAACGTTAGCTTGTAACTTCTGTCCCTGGTTGCTGAGGTGAAAAAAATGTGGAGAAACCTTCGTGACACATACTTAAAGTCGAAAGAGAGGAAAGAAATACAAGCAGTGGGCAGGCAAATAAAAGAAAGTGGAAGTTTTTTGATGCCATGACTTTCCTTCATCCCACACTAGTTCACAGGAGGTAGGCTATATGTGGTTAGGCTATGTCATGATGATGTAAAAAAATAAAAAACATGTTAAGCTCAATGGATATTTGATGTGTAGCGTGGGTAATTTTTTAAGCTGGCCAAATAATTCTTAACAGTGTCCAGCAACATAGAATATGAGGCAGAGGACATGATTGAAGGGAATCAGAGTGAGTAAACCAAGAGCGAGGGGCCTTCGTCAGCCATACCCACCAGTGGCATAACTCAACCACAAAATTGATCAGCAAACGCAGCCGGGCAAGAAGAAGTTGAGACGTGGTCAGTTGGATTTCATCGAGGCCTACCTCGAGAGGAAGGACAGTAGGGAAATGGAGAAAAAGACGAGTGCCTGGAGAAGGATGACACCTACCACTACCACTGCCTCGGCTTAGGCAGTTGCCCTGTGAAAAGTAGTCGTGGGTTCGTTTCAAGATCAACAAGCTCATACATGAGGCTGAATTCCCCTCCTATAACGTGTAACGTTAATCAATCTAATTATCTTTCCCAAGTCAGCTATTCCCACCCACCCACTTATGCACCTCTATAGCTGTTATCTTTTTAATGTTTGTTTTTTACAAAAATGAAAACATTTGTGAATTAGCTTAGGCCTAGCTTGTCGTATTTGTTGTTATTGTTATTCAATAAATCGCTATTGTCATCGTTTATTATAGCATTGTACTATTATTTGTTTTACTCGTGTTCTAGGCCTATAGCAACATTCAATGGACAAGTCTGATAAAGCCATAGACTAGAATAACCAGGAGACATTTCTATGCTAGACACTTTAATAAGGCATTTTTTTTTTACTGAGGCAGAAAAGTTTGAATCATCAAAAAGTATGTACAATAACAACAGAGCAGAACAATGAACGAAGAGATCAACCAACCAATGAATACAATATATATATAAAGGCTAAGCTATTATCCAATTATAGGAGGTAGAGCGAGACCGAGGCGCACATGTTGATTCTGCAGGGGGAAATTACCTGCAAGTGAGGCAAAGTATTGGCGGAGTGTATCTCTGTTAATTATCTGTAAGAAACAATATCGTAAAGTAAATCTCTTTGTAAGGGTTCTAGGCACAGAGGTACAGCACACCAAGGGTTGCAGGCAACTTTGCCGATTTATTGATTGCTCAAACACAAAGTTTCCGAGGATGGGCTGCGTGGAGCTGGTTCTGGTTCCAGGGCATCCGCCTCTCACTCCACCATAGCTCCCGCCGTCATCCTCCTACTGCAATGAAACAGACACCTTTTATATCAGTCCTCTGACCAATCACCAGATTGAACACACCTGTTGCAGCCCAATGACCTGTCAGAGGAATACTTCCTCACCACCACGGCCCTTCAGCGCCCTCTACTGGACGGATGTCCGCACAGCCCTCACAGTGCCTCCCCCCCAAGCCGCAGGCTGGGGACATCACCGGCCAGCGAGCGACTCCCCCCCCCCCCCCCGAAGCCGGAGAGGAAAAAATTGTAGCGGAGGGTGCCGACCGCCCACTTGATGGCCAGACACACCTTCTCCACCGTGCTGTACCGAGCCTCGCGGTCCGACAACTTGCGACAACATTAGGCGCATACAGAACCGTGTCTCCTCAGAGGGCAGCTTTCAACCTCGCAAACGCCACCTGACACTGCTCTGTCCACTGGACCGGATCTGGAGCACCTTTGCGGGTGAGGTCAGTCAGGGGAAGAACCAGCTCCGAAAACCCCTGCACAAACTGCCGGGAATGTAGCCAGCCAGCCCCAAGAACCCCCTCACCTCCTTTTTGGATTTGGGCCACGGGGAAGCCACAATCGCTGCAGTCTTCTCTATTTTTGGCCGCACCTCCCCGTTACCCAAGTGGCACGCCAGATGCCAGATCTCCCTCCCACCAATCAAGCACTTCTTTGGGTTGGCCGGGAGCCCTGCCTCCCGCAGTGCCCCAAGCACGGCCGCCACCCGCCGCACATGCCCCGCCCAGGTGTCGCTGTAGATGACCATGTCATCCAGGTAGGCGGCAGCATATGCAGCGTGAGGGCGCAGCACCCGGTCCATCAGGCGCTGGAAGGTGGCAGGGGCCCCAAACAACCCAAAGGGAAGCAGAGTAAATTTGTACAAACCGTAGGGAGTAGAGAAGGCCGTTTTCTCACGGGCGTCTGTCGACAAGGGAATCTGCCAGTAGCCTTTGGTACAATCCAGTGTCCCTGGCCAAAATCCCCCCACCGCTGTTGCTGCCATATGCGTCCATGTCAACAGCTAAAAACCCATAGTCTGCATCCACAAGGGCAAGCAGAACCACAGAAAATGTCCCCTTGTAATTTTGGTAGGCTGAGCTTGAGTGCGCTGGTTTCTGACTACATGCTTACCATCCAGCAGCGCACCCAGACCATTTGGAAAGTTCCCCCTTTCCTGGAACATGCCAGCGGTGTTCCTCCAAATTTCCTCCCTGGGCACCGGCATCTACTCCTGTTTCAAATGCTCACAGATATTGTCACAACTGTCCTTGACCACGGTTGGCTACGGTTGACACGCCCAAACGAAAACTTGAGGCAATCGTTATGAATGAGTCCCCAGTGCTTAGGAACCTATTGTATGATATAAAAGAGAAAACAATCGCCTATATGCGCAGAATCATAAACAGCTTATTGGTCACAGTGTATCCACTATCTACAATACCCTATCATTGACTACAAGAAAAGCTCTCGTGCGCTATTACGCAAGGATTTGTCATGGGCCTTGAGTATAGCATAACCAAGGTCTAACTTGGGCACCACAAAGACAACAATACCATTATGTTTAGCAAAAGACAATTTAACAAATTAAACCCAATTTTGGAGAGAGGCCGGGGCACTCTGGCAGCTGCCACCTCAGCTGTGGCAGCTGCCACCTCAGCTGTGGCAGCTGCCACAACAGCTGTGGCAGCTGCCACAACAGCTGTGGCAGCTACCGCAGCTGTTGTGGCTTAGCTGATGCTCGTAACTCCAAAAGTGTATGGTGATCATACAGAAGGTGTGAAAGTGCCGGAGGTGTGAAAATTATGGAATTTCCATAATAAATAGCCATTATTACAAAGTTTAATAAAATAAGATTGCTGAATTGACACGGAGCTCTAGTCAGTGCAGCCATATCACCATATAGCGACAAACATACACAAACAAACAAACGGGCCGGTTGCACAAAACACTTAAGTTCTAAATGTTCCTTAAGTCCAAGTTAAGGTTTCCTTAAAATAAAATCGGTTGCAGAAAACACCCTTAAATACTCTCCTTAAGGTTTCCTTAACATTTTCCCTTAAGTATTTAAGGTTTGTCCTTATCTTGGTCTTATAGGCCTACTTAAGGAATCCCAGTTCAACTGTTGCACAAAAGACCTTAGCAAACAAAGTAAGGGAAAATACTTAAGGTACCTCTGACTCTGTCTTGACCATTAATTTGGCTTGAACTGAA
Organism: Aplochiton taeniatus; assembly: GCA_017639675.1. NCBI lineage: Eukaryota > Metazoa > Chordata > Actinopteri > Galaxiiformes > Galaxiidae > Aplochiton > Aplochiton taeniatus. Next base: position 6,580,619 of record CM030187.1, read on the forward strand.
GACAGTTACCTTTGTAAATGACCACTATCCTCCCCTCCGTCAGTAATTCAGACCACGGTAGCCACCAATCGCGGTCGGAATTAGACCATTTAACGGAGGGGAGAGCTCGGTGGTCATTAAATGATGTCCGTTACTTAGATAAGGAAATTTTTTTAGGGACCGGAAGTGTTCCAAAATGTTAATTTAACTACACTTTGCAATCCTTTGCAGCCAGTTAATGCATCGCTAACGTTAGAGCTGAAATATTGCTTTAATTACAGACAGACGATTCTCAAACGTTGACTGCCAGATCAGAGCGCTCGGCCACTGCCCGAAAGGCCAGATGGACTTTCTGTCGTGGCAGCTGGCAGGTGTTGTGGCAGCTGCCACAACATCAGCTGTGGCAGCTGCCACACGGTGGACGACCTGGCATGGCAGGTGGGCGATGTGGCACGGCAGCCAGACCTGCCAGCCCCAACCCCTCACCCTTACTGCAATTTTGAAAGGAAACGGCAAAGGAAAAAAGCCTACCTCAAACACACTGCCAGTCGTTGCTCATGGTTTATACTGTAGGTTCGCGATAGTTTGTGTGTAGTCTCTGGATGTGTGGGGCAAGGATCCCCAAAAGGGCCTCAAACTGCTCCACATTCATTCGTAAATACTGTCTGAAACAACTGTGATAAAGGCGTAGCTCCTGGATCAGGCGATGGAATTCGCCATGTTCCGTGCGCCTCCCCAAAATTGGCTGGACCCAAAATCGTCTTTTCGTTTGCTTTTGATTCTGAGCAAAATAAGTACTACATCGTTGTCGCTGCCGCTTGAGATTTTGTCTTTTGTCTACCCACCACCTGCTATTTTTTTTTTAAATAAAACAGTATGATGATGCGTAGCCTTCTGGCCAGAATGATGTGCCCCTATAATGTTGCCCTGTTTTCTGTGGGGTGTCTGTGCGTATGCGAGTGGGTTGGGGGTGGGGTACACGGAATTATTGCTTGAATGCAATGATTTGATCGGTGAATTTGTAAGCCCTGCCTATTTTTTGTTCAATCATTGCCCCTTAAGCGCTGAAAACATAATTGCGAGTTAATCATACATTTCAACATGTCTGGAGCGTAAGTGAAAAAAAATAAACGAGAGTGGTGCGAAAAAACGACAAATTCAAAAAGAGAATGAGCAGCGGGAAGCTACTTTGATGAAAAAGATCCCCAAATGAACAGCTTATTTCCAGAAAGGGTCGGGATCAGGCACCAATATATCATCGCTGCCCAGTGTGCCCATTGCTAATGCCACCGAGACGGCTGACACTGGCATTACCGGTGTTACAGTTCATCTGGTGGTGTGTTGACTGGTGACATTGCGTGTCAGCACCGCTGTCCTTCTTTGATACGTTGCATCATAGAAATATCTTGCAGTTATCGGACATTAAAGACATGTAATCAAATAAATGGTCTTTTCTCCAGGCTTCGTTGTAGTTTGTGTGCTCTAATTAAATCAAGAAAGCAAATATTTCGTCTAGTAAAGTAAAATAAGAAATATGTCCAAGTTTACTGTCAGCCGCTGGGTTTGACACCTGCCAAAACAGATGGCATCACAGCAAAGTACCCCAGGTTAAATTGGTAACGCCCACCTTTGTCGAGATTAACTGGTGATATTTATATAGATAAAGATAAGATAAGATAGACTTTATTGTCCCGAAGGAAATTTGTCTTGGACACATACAGTATCTGCTGTTAACAAAATAACATGCATACATACAGTACATACACAGACTGTCACCAGTCCACATGTACACACACACACACATAGTACCTACAGTACATGCACAGACTGCCATCAACCAACAAATTGCACACTGCCCGTCGTACGAAACACCACATTCATCATAATAGTGTACATTATATGTGCTGTAAGAGTAAAGAAGCCTCATTCAACATAGAATCATCATAAAATGTACTCGTGTACAGTAAAGGTGAAAAGCTGCATTACAGGGGTTAGGCTCTGGCTAGCTTGCCATTTAGGGCTTTGATGGACAGGGGGACAAAGGAGTTTTTAAAGCGGTTGAGCCTGCACTGGGGGACTCTGAAGCGTCTGCCTGAGGGAAGAAGCTTGTACTCATGGTGGAGGACATGGGTGGGGTCTGAAATAATTTTCTGGGCCTGTCTGATGATAGTTTCGTCAAAGACAGCCTGGAGTGTGGGATGCTTCCTGACTCCCATGATGGCTCTTTGTGTTAGTCGGGAAATCTGAGTTTTCAGCTGTACACTGAGGTTGCCAAACCAGGCTGAGATGCCAAACCACAGGATGCTCTCAACAATGGCATGGTAGAAGAGGATTAACACTTTCTGGTTGACACCAAAGACCTTCAGCCTACGAAGTACCCTGTTGGACCCTAGTGCAGACATTTTCTACCTGAACACTCCATATTAGTTTGATGTCAATGTGTATGCCCAGGTATCTATAAGAATCAACCTGAATACCATCTCCTCCGTTTTCTTGATGTTGAGGATGAGGAAGTGTTTGTCATCCTCATAGAATTTCACTAACGTACCACATGCAGCTTTTTTTATACCCTACTAGTCGTCTATGCATGCATAGTTGTTAATACAACTGTATCCCATTCTTGGAACAACATGTTTGTTGTTTGCATTGCCATAACATTACTTTGTTTCCTAACATAACATGATGCTGTGTGCATGCTACTCGATTCCATGATTGGTGCGAGGATTGTCTAAATAGCCTAGACTCAGAATGGAATTGCTTCGCTACATAACCCACCACCGATAATGTAAATATTTAGGCTTTTAACGGCTTTTACGACTGGCGAAACGGTAGCCTGTAAGTATAGACGTTTCCACATGTCCAGAATGAGTTTGACACTATGCAGTGACTTGAACAGTTAGCTATGTGTGATGCCTTCTTCAAGCAAAGTGTTCGATAATTGAAAAGAAGGCTACTGCCATGTTTGTCAATAGTTGGGAAACACTAACCCCAGGTTAAATGAGCTAGCTCCTCACACATACCAGTAAGTGTAAAATATAATTGTAATTATATTTTAATATTATGTTATATATATTCTATATTGTAATTACAATATATTATATATATAATATAAATATAATTTGTTCTCACCACTGATAATCAGTTTGGCTTTAAAAGAAAACATGGCACTGATATGTGTATTTATGCTCTGAAGGAAATAGTTGTTAAATATGGAAGCCAGAATTCCACTGTACTGTATTTATGTGTTTTATTGATGCATCTAAGGCCTTTGACAGAATGAATCATGACATTTTTTTTCGGAAATTGCTTGCTAAAGTATATACTTAGAATACTAGTTTAGTGGTATGCCCATCAGACAATGCGGGTTGAATGGGGCAATGTTGTGTTTGCCCCATTTCATGTAAATAATGGTGTTCGCCAAGGTGGAACTCTGTCTTCTATTTTGTTCAATGTGTACATGGATGATCTATCGAAACAACTGAATGGGTGTAACACCGGTTGTCTTGTTGGAAACTCTGTTATTAATTATCTTATGTATGCTGATGACCTGGTAATCTTTAGTCCATATAGTGCTGGGCTGCAGCAATTACTGAAGGTGTGCTCACAGTACGGCAAGCACTATAACATTCAATTTAATGCCAAAAAGACTAATGTCATGATAGTCAGAAGTAGAGAGGATAGGAGATTCGTTTTTCCTGTGTTTTATTTGTGCGATATTTCTCTCATGACATGCAAGGAAATAAAATATCTTGGCCATTTTTTCACTGATGATTTCAATGATGACAGATATTTATCGCCAGTGTTGTAAACTTTATGCTCAGGCCAACATGTTGCTTCGCAAGTTTAGTATGGGTTCTGTCAATGTAAAATGTTAATTATTTAGAGCTTTCTGCACATCTATGTATACAGCTCATCTTTGGTGTAGCTACAGGAAAGGTAGTATGCGGAGGCTCATAGTGGCTTACAATGATGCAATGAGGTTGCTGCTTCAGGTTCCTAGATGGCATAGTGCCAGTCAACTGTTTGTATTCTTTGGTGTTCCTACGTGAGGCACTTCTAAGACATCTGATGTACAATTGTAGAGTCGCTTGGATGAGTTGGAGAACACCATCATAGAGGCTTTAACCAGCCCGAGAAAAAGCTGCTCTCGGTACTCATCCAGGCTCATAAAACACTGGTGAGAGCTAGCTCATTTAACCTGGGGTTAGTGTTTGCCAACTATTGACAAACATGGCAGTAGCCTTCTTTTCAATTATCGAACACTTTGCATGAAGAAGGCATCACGCATAGCCAACTGTTCAATGCACTGCATAGTGTCAAACTCATTCTGGCAATTCCATTCAAGGTCTGGGCTATTTGAACAATCCTCGTATCAATCATGGAATCGAGTAGCATGCACGCAGCATCATGTTATGTTAGGAAACAAAGTAATTTTATGACAATGCAAACAACGAACATGTTGTGCCAAGAATGGGGTACAGTTGTATTAACAACCATGCATGCATAGACGACTAGTAGGGTATCAAAAAAGCTGCATGTGGTTCGTTTGGGAAACGCTATATAAAGTATATCATCAGTTAATCAAGACAACGGTAGGCGTTACCAATTTTAACCTGGGGTACTTTGCTGTGATGCAATAGAGTGGGCCAGGGATGACGTCTTTTTGTAGGCCAACCCGGCAATCAGAATCGCCATGGGTTCCCTCGACAAAAAGCCAATGGGATTTTTCCATTGGGTTTTCGATAATTGTAGAAAATACGCTCTGTGGCAAACACACTTGTATGATACTTACACGTTTTGTCGAGTCGAATCTTACCAAATCAACAGCATGTAGAAGATTTTTGAAGTGTAAATGCAATCGCCAGAAGGAGAAAGCTAACGTTAGGCTAGCTAACTACGAGTCCCAAGCCTCCATGTCACCACCGTTAAGCTTACCCCCGACAAACGGCTGTAGTCTTTTTTTTAGACACTGGTCGGAAACGGACTTTTTAAAGACACCTAAAAGCTTCACAAGTGGGGCATTTGCTAACGTATTAACAAAACGTGAAAATATGTTAAGCTTGTGTTAACCACAGACCTAATTTCAGGCATCTAAACAAAAATCTATAAAAAAAAAACATTGACTTCGTGACGAGGGAACCCATGCCATGGAGCAAAAATGCTAACACTTCCGGACTAATTCCTGGACCACTCTAGGGTTCAAACCCAGCGGCTGACGGTAAGTACGTATTTCTTATTTTACATTATTGGCGAAATATATGCTTTCTTGATTTAATTAGAGCACACAAATTACAACGAAGCCTGGAGAGGCGACCATTTATTTGATTACGATGTCTTTAATGTCAGAAAACTGTGAGATATTTCCTGATTCAACGTAAAAAAGAAGGACAATGGTGCCACACACGCAGGTGCAATGCCACCAGTCAACACAGCCACCAGATGAACTGTAACACCGACTCCGCGGAACGATCACTATCTCCAGCTCTGCTAGGTTAGTTCCTTCAAGGTATCTAAATGTAGGAATGAAATACATTTTCAGATTCAGATTCAGATGTTAACTTCTAACATGCATTTGCTTACATAAGTTACGTAGGTTACAATAACTGCCTAGCTAGCTATAGCAGCAGTATAGCTGGAAATGTGTGCTAGCGGTTGCGAGGCGATAGCCACACGTCGTCATGAAACTGCTTAGCTAGAAAGCAAACATTAATTAGTGATGCCTTTTTGTCCAAACTAGATGATCATGCCCATACGTTCATCGGTTATGACGTTATGTAAGGCTTTATAAAAACGTAAAAAATATGATGCGAAAGAGTCATAATTCGTTGTAAATTCAGTGTTGGGGGCATGTTTTCGTCAATAGCCCAGGGGCACTGGGCGCCGTTAATCCGGTGGTACAGTCCATCTGGTGATTGTGTTGATTGGTGGCTTTTCACGTGCGTGTGCAGCTGTTTTACCGTAATGGATTATGTTTGTTTCGTGTTGAATCAGGGTATGGATTGCCTACTCATCTGACATCGTGCACATATAAATAGTCTCTTCACGGGATGTTGGTGTTGTTTGTGTGCCCAAATGCAATCCAGAAAACAAATATTTGGCCTAGTAAAGAGAAAAAATAAACAACAAATATCCACACTGACTTGCGGGATTTGAACTTTTGAAGTTGCGCCGAGCAATGCCAACATCGCACATCTACTACTCTGCTTATCACACCGCGCCACCTATTCCAACAGGCTTCTCCCGACCACCTGAAGATCTCCCATCACAGCAAACCATCCCTATTTAAAACGGGCATGCCTACCTTTTTCTAGATTAACTGGTGATATACTTTATGTGGTGTTTCACAAACGTACCCCATGCATCTTATTTGATAGCCTACTACTCGTCTATGCATCAATACTTGTTTATACAACTATCGCATTCTTGGGACAACATGTTTGCTGTTTGCATTGCTATAAAATGACTGTGTCCGAACTTAACCTGCTGCTCTTTGTGTGCTACCGCATTCCATGATTGGTGCGAGGATTTTTTAAATAGCCTAGACCACCACCGATAATGCAAATATTTAGGCTATTAACTGCCTTTACGACTAGCTACACGGTTGCCTATAAGTATAGACGTATCTGGGTCAATGACAAATAAAGCTTCTAAAAAGGTATTTCTAAAAAGTATTTTCAAAATGGATGTAATGCATATTTTTGAGTATGGAACCATGTGTTTAAACAAGTTGACGAAGTAGTTTGAACTACAGTAGTTCGAAGATTTCTCCATACGGCTAGCTTTGCTGCAGAATGCAGTTCATCTTCTGCCAGTCTGAAGGAATCTGTAGCTTTCAAAGTGGCTTCCCCAAACATTGTATGCGAGTCAAATGGCTATATTTTCCCTTGTGATGAAGTAATATTTAGTTGAGGGTGTGAGAGGCCTATTGTGGGGGTAAATGTCATAGCAGGTTTATTGGGAATGAGTGTCAAACGCTTTTCAATGTAGGCCTATATCACAAGTTAATCTGGATGTGTCCGTTTTAAACAGGTGTAATTTGCAGTGATCCAGGATTGATGTGGTCGTGAACTTCAAGGCGGAATCGGTGGCGTAGAGAGATTATGACCTATGCAGTTGATGTTTTCGCCGCCATAGGTTCAAACCCAGCAAACGAGTGCATTTATAGCTTATATTTTAAACGTAGGCCCTATGTGTGAGGAGCTAGCTTGGGGTTTGTGTTTCCCAGCTATTGACAAATATGGCAGTAGCCTCCGTTTCAATTATCACACACTTTGCTTGAAGAAGGCATCACGTAGGCAACTGTTCAATTCACTGCCGTTTGTCAAACTCATTCTGAACATGCGGATACGTCTATACTTTTAGGCAACCGTGTAGCTAGTCGTAAAGGCAGTTAATAGCCTAAATATTTGCATTATCAGTGGTGGACAATATGCGGCGAATCAATTCCATTCTGAGTCTAGGGTGTTCAAAAAATCCTCGCACCAATCATGGAATTCGGTAGCACACAAAGAGCAGCAGGTTATGTTAAGATACAAAGTCATTTTATAGCAATGCAAACAACAAACATGTTGTCCCAAGAATACGATACAGTTGTATTAACAAGTATGCATGCATAGACGAGTAGTAGGCTAGCAAATAAGCTGCATGGGGTACGTTTGCGAAACGCCACATAAAGAATATCGCCAGTTAATCTAGAGAAAGGTAGGCGTGCCCGTTTTAAATAGGGATGGCTTGCTGTGCTGGGAGATTAGTATCTTCAGGTGGTCGGGAGAAGCCTGTTTGAATCGGTGGCGCGGTGTGATAAGCAGAGTAGTAGATGTGCGATGTTGACATTTTTCGCCTTTCCCACTGTCATATGCACAGCAAAACGTTTCTGTCCCTATTCTTGGCTTGAGGGTGTCATACTTGAAACTGCACCATCCATCTTGTTGCATTTGAGCATGGGATGTTTTTCTCCGTATAGCCAGTCCAGCTGCTACGTGTTTGCCTTCAGCCCTAGTATAGCTGGTTCGCCCGCAGCCTGTAGCCTAACTGTTGAATTTCTTTTTCTCTTTATGGTAGTTCCTCCTCGCTACATTCCGGTTCAAATAAATGCGGCTGAATTTCACTGTCCAACAAAATATCCATATCCTCCATATCCATGTTATGTCATGATCTTGGTGTTTAAGATGACAGCAAATCGCCCAGCATTGACTGTTGACTCTCCCAGTAATCAGTGCTGTTAGATGGATCCGTTACTCACAGAAATGTTTCCCTTAATGAGGTTTTTACCTGACCACAAACAATTTATCTCTAGAGGCAGATGATAGCTTAAATTATCCCCTTGCCTTGTACTTGGGTTTGGCCAGAATATGCCCACAGCCTGGTTAGAAAGGCTGTAGTTTTTCACATTCAGGAAAGACTCTCTATGACGCAATAGAGTCGTTTTAGAAGCTATTTTTAAACTCTGGTGTTTGATTACAAAACAATAAAAAAAGATGCTATATGTTAGGTACAGCACTGGTATATGGTGGAAAACATATAAGATTGAAAATTGGGGAAGTATCCCTTTAACAACTAGATTAAGGCCAGCCAGTGCTTTCTCCAAGGCCCCAAAATCTGTCTGTAGACTAGAGAAAGCACCTTCTAGAGATGAACACAAGCAGTAGAGTACTGTATCATCAGTATAGAAGTGAATGTTACAGTTTTTGAGAGAAGCTTCAATGTCATTTATGTACAACGCAAATAAAACAGGTCCTAAAATGGAGCCCTGAGGAACACCCTTTCCAAACTCAAGGAATTCAGACATTTGCCCATCAGTTACTATAGCTTGAGATCGATCCCAGAAGTACTGTAGTTGAAAAACCAATCACATGCCTTTTTGCCCAAACCAATGCTTTCTAATCTTTCCAATAGGAGGATATAATCAACTGTATCAAATGCTTTTGAGAGATGAATTAACATGGCAACAGTTTTTAGTTTATCTAAGGAGGTAACAAAGTCATTCATTACCATTGAGGCAGCAGTTACAGTACTATGTCCAGGTCTAAAATCAGATTGATACAAATTCAGGATACTATTTTGTGATAAGAAAAGAGTGTAGTTAAGAATTAACTAAGGATTCTAAAATCTTTGCGAGACAAGAGCTTTGAGATTGGACGATAGTTGTTAAGGTTTCTAGTGTCACCTCCCTTATGTAATACATGTGCCGCTTTCCACACTTTTGGAATACTTGCAGCAATAAGCGTCAAATTAACAATATGCATCAAAGGTTTCACAATTATGCGAGCTGCAAGTAAAATGAGACTTTTAGCTCCACAAGCTTTTTTCCCGTCAATGCTCAATAGGGCATTTAGAACATCACTTTCAGATAATAATTTCAATGAGAAACTTGGTTTCATTTCATCCAAATTTGAGCTAGCCGAGTATTGGTTGGCTGGCACTTATTTTTTATATTTTCCAGCTCCTGTTTAGAAGTAGTTGTAACAGACATTCTTTCAAAAAGGAACCCTGTCGATATAAAGTGACTGTCAAAGGCATCACTTACTTATTTTTGTATCCGTAATAGGGCCAGAATCTAGATTAATAAACTTTGGCAAGGATGTAGAGGTACGATTGTTTAAGGTATTTACGGTTTTCCAAAATGTTGCAGGATTTGCTCCACATCCTGTTAAATTATTCATACAGTATCTTGATTTAGCATTTCGAATAACATTTTGACATTTATTTCGAAGTCTCCTGAAATGCTGCCAGTTATGAATAGATTTTTTTGTCCTAGCTTTTGTCCAAGCAATATCTGTTTCATGAATAACATCAGATAAATCAGGTGTAAACCACAGATTGCTTCGTTTTGTTACCCTAAATGTTTCGTAAGGAGCATGTTTATCTCCAACTAAGTTAAAAACTATAGGGAAGTGATTTAGAGCTATTCTGGTTCAGGGATGGTAGATATAATACTTAACCCTGTGTTATGTTCACGTTTTGGTCCTATTGGTATTGTTCAGGTCAGATTGACCCGGATAATTATTCGGGGTTTAAAAGCAATAGAGAAATACAGTTACATAAAATCTCCTTAACATACTGTATATTGTCTTTATCTCAATTGTAAATAATATGGATACAATCTTTTATTATTTTTTGCAATGAATGTCTGCTAGATCATATTTAACAATAGAAGTGTAATTCGAATTATCAAAATGTGTGCATGGGCATGTCTGTCTACACAACAAATTATGCACAGAATTTGATAGTGTATGCACTACAGATGTACTTTTTGGTGGCATTATAATCAAGTATGACTTCGGGCTTACAATCCTCCCAGCCACTGATCCTTCCATCCCTATGTAGAGTGTTCATAAGCACCACATTTTTACCATTTTTGGGTATGTAGGTTACTTGTCAGTATCACAAAGTCGAGGAATGGACTCGCCTGTTCTATACAGTTAGAAGCTGGGAGCTCCGTCTTATTCTTTTCTAATTGTTCCAACCATTGTCAGATTTCTTTTGAGAAGTCCCTGTCCCAGGCTGTACGATGTGAACAAAAATATATTGCAAGTGATGTTGTGGCCACAGAAGCCCTTACATCTCTTTCTCTCTATCTGTGTGATTAAATGTGTTTGTGCTCTCTCTCTCTATCTTTGTTAATGTGTGTTTGTTTGTGAAAATTGTATCCGTATATGATTGTTTATTAAGCAAAATCTAAAACGGGTCCATTTGACCCGAACAGCACATAAGGGTTAAGTCATTCATATATTGTTCATGTTCATTAAAGTTTTATAAATCCTTTTAGCGATTAAATGGGGACAACTTTTGTGCAGTCTCACATTTCTGATACAAGCAGTGATCACTAATATCTATAGCAAAAAAACCATTTGATACAATATGTTTCTGTGGCATATTTGTCAGAATAAGGTCGGTCAAAGGTGGAATTTTCAAGCTTTTTCCAATTTGTCCGAGTTGGTTTTGAGATGAGTTGTGTAAGGTTTTAATAATTGCATAATTCTTTTAGCAAATCAGAGTTTTTAGTTAACCAATCAAGATTTAAATCCCCCATAATTATTAACTCTGAAGAAGTATATGTTGAAAAACTATCAGCAAAGTTATCAAGGGAACAAGGTAAAGCAGAAGGGGGGTGACTTACCCTCATCACTGTCAAATATGTATCCTTACCAATACATATATGTAATTCAAGACATTCAAATTGCGTAGCAATAGATACAGAGGACAATACAGACACCATAAAATATTTTTTACATAAGTAACTACACCACCACCTCTACATAATCTATCAGACCTATACACATTGAAACCTTCAAGAGCAATATCACAGTCCTTTACAGATTTAGACAACCATGACTCTGTTATAATTAGAATGTCTGGATTTGCATGCATAATCCAAACATTTAAGTAATCCATTTTTGATGGCAAACTTCTAATATGCATCTGTATTAGACCAAGCCCATTTCGTTCTTGGAACAAAGCAGGAGACTCAAACTGAAGACCAATGTTGTTGTTCGTACATCACTACTGAGAATTGGGATTTTAATTAGATTTGCACCATTTACACCATTTGGCCTATAATCAGTGTGAGGGACTCTAGGGACAGATTGACATTTATGAATAGCCATAGGGAGCAGATAAATATTTCCCAGAGAGGCACATACATCACTGACTAATTCAGTACAAATAATATAATACATTTTAGGTAAATATGTCATGTACCTATTACATGAAACATTCAGAAGCCACTTTGAGTCTTAGCGTAGGCTGTGATGATTGGTTTGTCATGGATGATAGTCACTTGACTTTCCCTTTTTATTCTCTGAAATACTTTTCTTTTTTTTTTCTGATATTACCCTGTTGAAAATACTCAAATCAAATCTGAACTCAAATCTATTTTGGAACAAAGGGGATGTCTCAGTATGATCTAAGGAAGATTTTATAGAAAATGTTTTCTGACCTAGTCATGCCGAGGCACACATTTTCTGCATGTTTTGATATAGCATGAAAGCACCCTTGTAAGTTATTGTGACTACTCCTACATTATATCGATTGTATTTACCAGTCTGACCCTGGTATCAATTTGTGTAGCTAGAAACAATGTAATTATGACCAAGCAGCATGAGTTTGTACAATTGGTGTTTTGCCACAAGTGTACCCTGAATCAGACAGTAGTTGACAGCAATTGACAGATATGCAGGATTATTTAATCTGATATAATAAAATATCCAATTAAATATTGTAACATAAGAAAAACAGGATAATATAATTATTCAGTTAATTAAATAAAATAACGCAATCAAAAACAATTTACAATGTGAAACATATGATAAAGCAGGGATTGTATACATTTCTTCCTGGGAAAAATGTAAATACTTGGAAGAAAATTGATTTTTATGAGGGGCCACGGGCAACATAAAAAGGTCTACTGGTTGGGGACACTAGACTCCAGCCACACAGACTTGGGTCCAGGATAAATACAAAGCACATAGATGTGAGAATTTGCTCTCTGTTACTCTGTTGTGTAAAAGGATTGTGGAGATAATTTCCTGGCTGTCACTGAGTTAGCTGTAACCCGGAGGAAACACCCAGATCATTTGAGTGGTATGTAAAACATATTGTCCCAGAGGCGCTGGAAGGCTGAGACTGGTTACGTAACATCCTCCCCCAGGTGTGTTTACTCTGCATCTAATCTCCCGCTGTTTTGGCACAAAAAACGAAACATAGACATTTTATAAACATTCTATAAATATAAATACATATACATATACATTCCCAAGTACAATGTCATAAAATATTGAATCGGCGTGACCTACTTGTCAGCACTACCAAGGAAGAAATATATCCTGCAGTTTTAGAGAGAGAGAGAGAGAACTGTTTTTATGAAAACCCAACCTGTTACTCTCTCACGAAGTCAGAGACTTGAATGACACATGAACTTGATGCTCATCAAAATATGTATCGGGTTATTATGAAATGCCTATTTTTTCCCTCTGTTTATTTCTGTGTGAGAGCCACGTGGACACACATACATTGCGTTCTCTCATTCCTCATGTCTTTAACGTTAATAGCCCCCCATCAGTAAAGTCCGGCTGCATCAACACGTCCTGTACATTGTCCACGCTCCTCTCCAGTGATGTTATGTTTACCTTGACACAATAATAAACCCACTAGACATGACAGGTCATCTCCCCTCTATTCACACACACACACACACACACACACACACACACACAAAGCCTGTGTACTTTAGATAGGGGGGTAGTGTATACCAGCGAATCATTGTAGCACTGTGTGTGTACATAGGTTATAGATAAATGTTAAACTAGGTTATATATATGTTCATTATGTGACATGGCAGAGGCTGGTTTTAGCACTCATCCCATGATTCCCACTGGCACTTGGCTCCTTCCCCACATGCACTTCACTCAGAACCAGTAACAGTTGGTTTAACCTGGAAGTACCTTTGAAAAAGCAGGACTGGGGGCGATAAAAATGTCAAAAGCACTTGGTGAAAGGTTTGAATGTTTTTTCTGTGGAAATTCTGCATTTATAGAAGCCTTGCTAAGTCTGGGTGCCACTCTCTCAGTCAAATAGATTAATAGATACACTGAAAAATCAATGCAGGCTAATGATGCCAAATACCAATCATCTCACTAAGATTTCAAAAGAATCTTTATTCCCATTCCCCGGCTACTCGACCTCTTTATCACTCTTCTTCTCTATTTTGCCTGGGATAAAATATGTCCGCTGCCATCTCTACAGATTAGAAATTCATGAACATAACATGGTCTGTTCTTAATACCGATCAATTTGTGTGCCGCTGGGTAGATTGCAGTGGGCTGACTGCTCATTCTGTTAGACATTTTGGGAGCTAAAATAGGCCCATGCCCATGTGTCCCCCCCCCATACACAGAGTGTTTGAGAAGCTATGGGGATTTATTTACCTCCCCACCATACTTCTGGCCAGCAACCAGACTTGGGACCAGAAAGATGCCAGTGTCACTTAGAGTCAAGGTGCAAACACTGGCTGTTACCAAGGGCTTAGTGCCCTGCCCTAATGGCTTTCATTTAGTCCGCCCTGTTTGTCTGCCCTGTGTAGGTTGTGGATTCAACCGTGAAAACATAAACATGGGTTGACCACCACTCAAATGAGGATTGGGTATCTTCCTGGATTTTTTTGTGTGTAACAATACGTCTGTTGAATCAGTCACACTAGGCCCCCTTGCTAGTGTTTTACAGAAACTGTTTTAGGAACTCCACATCAGCTTAACCTCTGCCATTGCCTGGGATTTGGGCTGTGACTGCTGACTCTCCCAGTAATCAGTGCTGTTAGATGGATCCGTTACTCACAGAAATGTTTCCCTTAATGAGGTTTTTACCTGACCACAAACAATTTATCTTTAGAGGCAGATGATAGCTTAAATTATCCCCTTGCCTTGTACTTGGGTTTGGCCCCAGGCAGCTATGGCTTGAGTGTTTTGTACTCTGATGCCTACTATGCCACGGGGGTGTTCTCCAGCCACATTTCCATAATCAAATTTTGTTTTGTATGTTCTTTGTTTGGACATTGCTCAAAATGCCCTGATTTATGATTCTGAGGAGAGCAGCCATCTCTGTTGAGTTGCAGTGAACCATGTAGTTAAGACATGGTTTCCCCCTCCTGTCATGTCATATCCAGTGCCTACTTTCCTGTCTTTGTGTTTTTTCTTTACTTAAAGCAACAGCATAGATTGATACTGGACTGCTGGAAAGACTATTTTTCACCAAAGAAAGCCTGTCTGCTCAGGAAATTGTCAGAGTGCAAGCCCATCGGACATCAACGTTGTGTTTTGAGAGGCCATGCTCTAACAGAGGCGACATGCCTCGCCAAAGCAAAGCAGGAGAGAAAAGGCGACGAAGCACACATCCAACACGTTTACACAGAGGAGGGCGTTCACTTGTGTCCTGGTCAGGGCTCTGACAAGGCATCCCAGACATGTTTGCTTCCTAGAGAAAAAGGGCAAAAGTCAGACCATGTCACGGCTGCACTACTTCTGATCAGAGGCAACAGGGGCCTCAATTCCACATCAACTAAACAAAATGGTTTGGTATTTGCTATAAATCCTATCAAGGATTGAATTAAGTCAAATTGGAAAATAAAATAGACAGCTTTCTGAGGTATATGATTAATTCACTATACTCCCCCCCCCCCCCCCCCCCCCCTCTAAAATACAGAGCTTGTTAGGCCACGGTGAATGTTCTAGCCTTGGCATTTGTTTAGGTGTTGCCCTATTTTCCTGTGTTGTACATTTTTTACCTTTTCCAGGGAGCTCTCAATAGTCCCATCTCCTTGTTTACTTCCTTGATGTGGAGAGCTCTCCCCATACTCTGAACTAGCAGGGGGTATGAATGGGGATGGGTTAACCTCCTTTCTCCTCCTGCTCTTTTTCAGTCCTGCTTAACATACCGTCAAACTGTCTTCTGGAGATCAAACCACAGGCATACGCAAATTCTGGTCGGTCAGCAAGCTATGAAGATACGGTGTGTAGCAAGAGAGATGCAACCAGACTGCTTGGGTTTTATACTGTATGGAGCATAGCTTACACAATGAATAAGGCTAGAAAGGGTCCTAGGAAACATAAATGAGTACTGTTAAATTCAGGACCTTATGAAATTGTGCTTTTGACATTCTTTATCTTTTGTTTACGTTTGTGTTCTTGAAGCTCCGGAAACCTATAATTTTCTTGAAGTACCAACAATGTTCCCCGCGCATCTGTTGGCACTGTGCGGTAAAAAAAATGCATGCTTGTGTCATGCAATGCATGACAGGCAAAGCACAGACACATCGCACACACAGCCAGAGCCTTTTTTGTGAGGTGATTTAATTGAAGCCCTGCAAGGCTTGACTGGCTTAAATTTCCCTGTTTCGTTCCACTGGCTGGTTTTGTGCCTGGTGCCAACTTTCAATTGCAGTGTTTTGTAACAGAGTGGTAGACCCTATCCAGTCGGAACTGTGCCACTGTGTACAATGTGTGCTTGTGTGCATAGACTCTTGCATGTGTGCAAAATGAAAAAGTAGATAGAAAATGGTAAATAGGTATTTTGAGGATTGTGGGTGGGATATTGCTTTATAGAAGATGTAGGTGGTTATCTAGGGAGGGGGGGGGGGGGCTACAACATAAGCTGCACACACACACACACACACACACACTCTCACCATGAAGAGTGGCATGAGCTATACACTTCAAGTGAATACTTGCAATTCATTTGGACATGTTTCTTTATTTTATTTTTCTCTCTCTCTCTCTCTCTTTCTCTCTCTTTGCAAGTCACACACATATGCTCAAAGACAAACTTTAGATGTGCTGGCCATAAGTTGACTGGACAGTCAGACGAAGGCCCCTCTGTCCTTTCTTAAGAAGGAAGCTACCGCAATATAGGAAATGAGAAGTTCAAAGAATGCTAGATAGGTCAGCCATTGAGAAAGACAGAAAGGGGATGAAGGAGGAAAGGAAAGATAGATAGAAAGAGTGGACAGTGTAGGAGACTACGGTGGGCGTGTGCTATGCCAGGAATGTTGGCTCAAGCTGTAACTAGACCTCCTGAAAGACGCTGCTCTGTCTCCACTGTCATCGCTGCTGTCCCAAGACCACTGCCCAGTGCCCAGCTCCCTGAGTATTGTACTTAAGGCCACAGATTTCTGTCTGCCTGTGCAGACGTCACCAGAACTATAGTCATGCTAGTGATGCCTCTCTGGCAGTTATTTCTGTAACTGTCTGTCAAAAAGTTGTAAATTAGGTAGGTTACTTCGACAACAGAAATAGCGATAACTAGCCTATAGGGACTAAGGCTGGGTATAATGTTCAGGCCAGGCTGCAGTGATTGTGTACACACACACACACACACACACACACACACACACAGAGTTGAACCTTGAGTCAAGCCAAAGTGGGAGTAGAAACAGTGGAAGTTA
This sequence comes from Aplochiton taeniatus, assembly GCA_017639675.1. NCBI lineage: Eukaryota > Metazoa > Chordata > Actinopteri > Galaxiiformes > Galaxiidae > Aplochiton > Aplochiton taeniatus. Next base: position 6,597,531 of record CM030187.1, read on the forward strand.
TTGATTCCTATGAATGGCTCAGTATGATGAGCCAGGGCCGATTGAACCTTGTGTAGGCTTGCACTGCATGGATTGTCTTAGATAGGGAATGTAGTGAGCTCCCTGAGGGTCATGCGCCCAGGGGGGAGAGGAGCTGATTGTGTCTGGTCAGACGAGCTCGAGGATGGGCTGGACAATGAGCTTTCAGTTGAAAATAAGCGCATACTCCGGTTTCTTCTAGTTAAGAGAATGGTGTTGAGGACGTGAGTGGAGAGACTCAGGGGTGCTCAAGTGCTCAGGGGCCTGGTCGGGGATGACCTGGGTGTATGCCCAGAGAAAAGCCCATCGAGCTGAGGAAAGGGAGCCAGAGTATAGCCCTGGAACTGTCAAGTGGTGAAGGAACGTGGTAGTTCAATTGGTACAAGGTAGTATTGTAGTACTTCAGACCGGTCTGAAGACCACTTTTTTGAAGGTCTCGGTCTTGTCTTGAAATTGACTGCATTTTTACTCGGTCCTCTCTCTGTCTTGGACTCTTTGACTCTGGATTTGATTTCAAGACCACAACTGCGGGAATACCACTAAATTGCCAGTGATTTGATGTAAACGTCCCACTTCAAATGCAACCAATAATTCTTGTCTCGGTCTCAACCCCTCAAAGTCTTGGTCTTGTCTCGGTCTCAATACACTCTGGTCTTGGTCATGACTTTGTCTCTGTTTAGGTGGTATTGAGCACAATTCTAGTACAAGGGGTTTGATACTCATGGCTAAACGGTTGGTGTAGTCTTAAGAATGAAGAGGTGTTGAAGCATGGGACAAGTAGCAGTGTGTCTTTTCAGCGGTAAGTCTTCAAAGTTTGTGAAGACGGCCATATCATTTTAGCACCCCAGGGTATCTTTGGTTGCTGTTGATGGCTGCTTGAGGCTGCTGTTGCTTTTGCAAACTGCAATTAGCGTGATAAACATTAGAAGAACACAAATGGTACTTGGGATGACCCACATTGTTTATTTAGGCCTAACTGCCGCCATGGAAAATAGAAAGAGGCCAGTGGTTGAGGGGAAAATCTTTCCTCACTCTGGACTTGTTTCCTTCTTCCTTCCTTCGTCACTTTTTTTACCTAACATTTGTGTTCTTGCTGCGAAAACAAAACGATTTCTGGAGGGTTCCGATGAAAAGACATATGTCAGCAAATGTCCTTTTCCCATTCCTCCCCCTCTGCCTCTGCCCCTTCCTTGCCTTGTTTTCCAGAGCTACTGGGCTCCACCAAGAGACTCAATGTCAACTATCAAGACGCAGATGGGTAAGAAAAACTATGACACCATGTTTGATTGAGATGCTTTTGCTGCACTACCGATAGCGGCTTGATAGTTCAAAACAACAATCAAACTGGGCCATCAGATTGCATTTCTCTCTGTCTTTGAGACTGTAAGTGTGGGTGTCTAATATCTATATGGCTATCAAGACAAACAGATAACCACTGCTTTTGCCTGCATGCATGCAAGGGTCAATCTTGATTGCTGGAGGGGATATTGAAAAGGGGTGTTGAAGAGCCAACCTTTTACTGTGTGTGTGTGTGTGTGTGTGTGTGTGTGTGTGTGTGTGTGTGTGTGTGTGTGTGTGTGTGTGTGTGTGTGTGTGTGTGTGTGTGTGTGTGTGGGGGGGGGTCAAAAGAGGGGGTCAGACTGATATATGATAGGAGTGCTAAAGACTGAAACTAGGAGGTAAGCAAACAGTCACTGGTCACTAAGTCAACACTACCTTTGTATGTGTGTACTCTGTGTCTATGTGTTTATGTGTGTGTGAGAGAATTGTGCAAAGAGTCCATTGGGGCAGATGAGATGCGGCCTCACTGAGAGATGGCTATAGGGAGGGAAGGATGGATAGATGGACAGCGAACTGGGCTAAGGGGTGTCTGACTCAGGATCATAATGGGGCAGCCTGAGCAAAGTCTTCAAAAAGGCCATCGTCTCAGTCTGAAGATACAGAGTACTGATATATAGCTGCTGCGGGTCATACACACCAACGCCTCACTCTTCCAATCTGTCTCCCCATCTCCAGTCAGTGTCGGCATACCGTTTGCATACAGTCTACAGGAGAGGAGCAGCCATTCTAGTTTCCAGAACAGACACAACGAGGTCCTTAGGGGCACAGTTAGGAATTCAGTTTGAAGTAGTGGAAAACAGAGCACTGAGGAATAAGTAATCATGCGTAGTTGTCACGCTTTTGGAGAAGTTTGTGTCGGAGCGGTACTGTCGTTTCTGACACTCGAGGCACTCAGTACAACAGTAGTGAACTCAGCCCCCCGAGACACACACACACACACATCCACAGACATGAAGTGATGATCTCTATTCATGGCCCTGGGAGGGACTAGCAAAGGGGCCAGCATGTTAGTGGGTTCAAGCTGAGGGGTCTATCTAGGGAGAAGAGGGGGGCAATGAGAAGAGCCTGCTCTGGTCTTCACTGGTCAGGACTGGCCGTATGCCTGTGTGTCTGGTTGGCTTGTTTGGTGGTTGTTTACCGGGTCTGTGTCTGTCTGTCTATCTGTTTCTGTATAGAATGGGGATAGGCTCCAGAACACCCAGATTTTCTGGACCGAAGGGACAAAAATCACCCCCATAATTTATGGTTTTAGTTTGTCCCGCAGTAGAAAATACTATTGCCAGACAGAGCCCTAAAGAGTAGGCAGCACACACCTACACACCTACACACACACACACACACACACACACACACACACACACACACACACAGTTACATATAGGGGCAAAGATATAATTTGCAGCGTTCTCAATCCTGGCCGTCTTTGGTTTTGATGGGGGCTCACCTCCTAAAAAGTCATCAATGAGATTTATCATCCCTCTCCTACTTGGTGGCCTTCTCTCTCTCTCTCTCTCTCTCTCTCTCTCTCTCTCTCTCTCTCTCTCTCTCTCTCTCTCTCTCTCTCTCTCTCTCTCTCTCTCTCTCTCTCTCTCCTTTCACCCCCCTCATTGACAGACTGCTTAATCAACCCCCCCCTCTCCCTCTCTTTCTCATGCTGTATCTCTCTACCCCTGTCAGCTTGTCAGCCCTGCACCATGCAGCCCTCACCGGCACCACTGAGCTGCTGTCTCTGCTCCTGGAGGCCCAGGCCGCTGTGGACATCAAGGACACCAACGGTGAGAGAACTAATCTCCAGAGATTATCATAAACACGGCTAGTTAGATAGACAGATATACAGTGGGGCCAAAAAGTATTTAGTCAGCCACTGATTGTGCAGGTTCTCCTACTTAGAAAGATGAGAGAGGTCTGTAATTTTCATCATAGGTACACTTCAACTATGAGACAAAAATGAGAAAAAAAATCCAGGAAATCACATTGTAGGATTTTTAAAGAATTTATTTGTAAATTATGGTGGAAAATAAGTATTTGGTCACCCACAAACAAGCAAGATTTCTGCCTCTCACAGACCTGTAACTTCTTCTTTAAGAAGCTCTTCTGTCCTCCACTCGTTACCTGTATTAATGGAACCTGTTTGACCCCGTCATCTGTATAAAAGACACCTGTCCACAGCCTCAAACAGTCAGACTCCAAACTCAACCATGGCCAAGACCAAAGAGCTGTCGAAGGACACCAGGAAGAAAATTGTAGACATGCACCAGGCTGGGAAGAGTGAATCTGCAATAGGCAAGCAGGTTGGTGTGAATAGATCAACTGTGGGAGCAATTGAAAGAAAATGGAAGATGATTGATAATTGATAATCTCCCTCGATCTGGGGCCCCACGCAAGATCTCATCCCGTGGGGTCAAAATGATCATGAGAACAGTGAGCAAAAATCCCAGAACTACACGGAGGGACCTGATGAATGACCTGCAGAGAGCTGGGACCAAAGTAACAAAGGCTACCATCAGTAACACACTACGCCGAGAGGGACTCAAATCCTGCAGTGCCAGGCGTGTCCCCCTGCTTAAGCCAGTACATGTCCAGGTCCGTCTGAAGTTTGCCAGAGAGCATATGGATGATCCAGAAGAGGATTGGGAGAATATCATGTGGTCAGATGAAACCAAAATAGAACTTTTGGGTAAAAACTCAACTCGTCATGTTTGGAGGAAGAAGAATGCTGAGTTGCATCCCAAGAACACCATACCTACTGTGAAGCATGGGGGTGGAAACATCATGCTTTGGGGCTGTTTTACTGCAAAGGGGACAGGACAACTGATCCGTGTTAAGGGAAGAATGAACGGGGCCATGTATCGTGAGATTTTAAGCCAAAACCTCCTTCCATCAGTGAGAGCATTGAAGATGTAACGTGGCTGGGTCTCCAGCATGACAATGATCCCAAACACACCGCTCGGGCAACGAAGGAGTGGCTCCGTAAAAAGCATTTCAAGGTCCTGGAGTGGCCTAGCCAGTCTCCAGATCTCAACCCCATAGAAAATTTGTGGAGGGAGTTGAAAGTCCGTGTTGCCCAGCGACAGCCCCAAAACATGACTGCTCTAGAGGAGATCTGCATGGAGGAATGGGCCAAAATACCAGCTACAGTGTGTGCAAACCTGGTGAAGACTTACAGGAAACGTTTGACCTCTGTCATTGCCAACAAAGGTTGTTACAAAGTATTGAGTTGAACATTTGTTATTGACCAAATACATATTTTCCACCATCATTTACAAATAAATTCTTTAAAAATCCTACAATGTGATTTCCTGGATTTTTTTTCCTAATTTTTGTCTCTCATAGTTGAAGTGCACCTATGATGAAAATTACAGACCTCTCTCATCTTTCTAAGTAGGAGAACTTGCACAATCAGTGGCTGACTAAATACTGTTTGGCCCCACTGTATATCACTTGGAGTACTCTACCTTATGTCACCTTTAAAGTGTTTTAACAACAATTCTCTGTCTGACTCTTCCACCGCCTGTGTGTGTGTGTGTGTGTGTGTGTGTGTGTGTGTGTGTGTGTGTGTGTGGGGGGGGGGGGGGGGGGTGCGTGTGCGTGCAGGGATACGTCCCCTCCACTATGCGGCCTGGCAGGGCAAGTCAGACTCTGTACTGCTGCTGCTGAGGTCTGGGGCCACGGTGAATGACCCCTCACTGGACAGACAGATCCCCCTGCACCTGGCCGCTCAGTACGGACACTACGAGGTGGTGAGGGATCCACACACACACAAACATTTACACACTCTCTTTATCACACAAGCAAACACACTTGCACACTCTCTCACACACATACAAAAATACTTAAATACTCTCTCTCCCTCTCACACTTCTCTTTCTGTTCCCCAGACACATTCACACATACACACACTGTCTCTCTTTCCCCAACACACACTCACTTACACACACATGCTCTCTCTCACACTTACACACTCTCTCTGATCCCCACACACAAACATAGACAGATACAACAACATGATCCGTCTGATTCTGTCTTATCCACGCACACACACACACACACACACACACACACACACACACATATATACAGTCAGGCATACTCTCCCAGGGGGTAAGTTGGCAGTCTTCTATTTCTGAAACATATCCCATCCCCGTTTATCCACGCACAATACCGTGACACAGGTGGCTCTTTAGTAAGTGCTGTTTTCCTGTCAACTGGAGTAACTGGCCATGAAGATACCAAGCACACACATTCTTTTTTCTGTGCCTTTGTGTTTCTCTCATGGAATGTGACACCGGATACACACGCAACTCATCTCATCACGTCACACGGCCCAAAGAGAACTCTCCTTGTGTTTTCTGCCCTCTGCTTTCACTCTCTCTGACCCCTGTATGATGCCACTGTTTAGGTGCACGCACACACACACAGAATGTTACTCCATACTGCGTTATCATCTGTCTTCCCTGAAAGGACTCGGCATAATCAGACATCACTAACACTGTGTGGTGAGGACATGCAAGGACAGGCGATGTCTCAACATGACAGCTGGATTCACCCTTTCTCTCTCTGCTTTATAGAAGATTTAGGTGGTTATCTGGGGGGAGGGGGGAACTACAACGTAAGCTACACACACACACACACACACACACACTATCTTTCTCTCTTTCTCTTTCTCTTATATAAAATCGATCTGTCTTTCCTAGTCTGAGATGCTGCTACAGCACCAGTCCAACCCCTGCCTTGTTAGCAAAGCCAAGAAGACGCCTCTGGACCTGGCCTGTGAGTTTGGCCGACTCAAGGTGGGTCTGTGTGTGAGTGTGAGTGTCTGTGGGTAATGTATTTTGTAGTCTTTTCACCCTGTTTTCCTCTCCTCCTAAATCCATGAAGCCTCCATTTCTCTGCTAGTAATCTCATGAACTGCTGATCAAAGCCCAGATTAAGCGGTAAATGTGAGAGGGTGGGGTCTATGTTTGTGTGGGTTGGGTGTGAATGTGTGTATAAATGTGTATGTCTTCCAGAGGCCATGTAATGGATAGAGTATGCCGGCCTATGTCAAACATCTCACACAGTTTAGATTAACTACCCAGCTAAAGTAATCTTGTTTAAGCTAAAGGGAAATGGGTTTCAGCTCCTTTCTCTGGACACACACATACACGCTCACACGCATACACAAATTAAGTTTAAGGGATTGCTCTGTGCAGTGTGCTTTGCTGTCGCTTTGCTGGTTAAGCTTTGTCGGTAAATGTATAGCTTCTCCCTGTAATTCAGATTTAGCCATCAACACAGAGAAACACTTCCCATAAAGAGAGGAGCTCAGGGCTGTGTGTGTGTGTGTGCGTGCGCGCATGTGTGGGTATGCATGCGTGTGTGCATATTTGAAATACATGATATCTGATATCTCTCTGTGCCATAATACTGAAATGGGTATGTCTGTCTAAAAACCCTTATTTTTAACCTCCTTACCCTGTTCACCTTTCTCTCTCCCTCTAACTGTCTTCCTGTCTCACTCTTTCTAACATTCACTTCCCCCTGTCTCTCGCTCTCTCTGTCTCTCGACCTCTCTCAGGTGGCCCAGCTGCTGCTGAGCAGTAACATGGTGACGGTCCTGTTGGAGGGGGAGGGGCGAAACAGCTTGGACCCCGCCTCCACCACGCCCCTTCACCTGGCTGCCAGGAATGGACACAGAGACATCATCAGGTGAGGCTGGAAGGCCTGGGAGCACATGTCCTTCATCTGTCAGCCTCCACAGCTCTCAACCCCCCCCCCCCCCCCCCCCCCCCCAACCAACTTCCTTCCTCATCACTGCTTGTTGATGTAGAACATGGTGTTAACATGTGTTCACAAGTTGGAGGTGGCGAGTGTTTATGTACGTGTGCCCGTCCAAAGAACCCTCCCCAACTCCCAGCCAGGCTGCCAAAAGTTCCCCTGCCTAAGCTCCTCTCCATCCCTCACCCACATTTTCCACAGAAGGAATGGGATGTATTATACGTGCCTAATGGTAGTGGATGGAAACCAAAACCTGAACTAACACTTGTGTTAAGCGCAAATTTTGCGTGAGTCTCTCCACTTTACGGAGCTGTTTTAAAGAAGTGTTTAATAGAAAAGTATATTCGGCGGGGCCAAATGTTTCCCAAGTTAATAAAGCAGCATTTACGATAATAATAATAATTCATTTTATTTATAGAGCGCTTTTCTAAGACCCAAAGACGCTTTACAGAAAAAGAATAAGACAATAATGTTCAGAAGGAGAGCAACACACTAGAGTACAACAGTTAAGACAGAGATGGACAGAAAGGCAAACAATGAAACGATGCCATAAACAATTTTACAATGAACAATTCAGAGAAACTGATAGCAAGGCTTCTTTACTGTGGACGAAGGCTTGAGGTTCGGCGCTTTGTTAAGAGAAGCTGTTTTCAGACTGGCCACAGTTAGAGCTTTTAGATGAGACTGTGCTCAGGGCAGGTCCAGACCAAAGTCAGGGTATCGTCTAGGCACGTCCCCCGTTTTGTCCGGCCAGACGGGATCTAGTGCCAGCGTGGGTGTCTGTGGTCTGCACTCCCCCACACACCCTGGCCAAGGCCTTTGTTCAGAGGCAGTGGCAGAGACAGCCATCAGGACTCCCCCATATACAGCTGTCTGGATGGGACGCCTTGGAGTGTTCCTCCAGCAGAGCTGTCTGGTGGGCCTCTAGAGCAGACGTGCTGTGGGTGTGTGTTTTAACCCCGCCATGTGGTTTGTTTGTCAGGTTGCTGCTGAAGGCTGGTATAGACATCAACAAGGCCACCAAGTCTGGGACCTCCCTCCATGAGGCCGCCCTATACGGCAAGACAGAGGTTGTGAGGCTACTTCTAGATGTAAGTGTACAACAATGGTTTGCATGGGGGCAGGGGGGGGGGGGATGCCACGTAACAGCCTCTGTTCGTAATATTTACAAGTGAAATAGTGAAAATGAATAAATTGTCTGCCCAAACAGAGTGAATACCCCAAGATTGGGGATTTATTATGCACAATAATGAAGAAGTGTTTATGTAACAAAAGTGCTGCAACAGCCACGGAACATTAATACCCTAAATACCAGTGCAGTTTGAGAATGGCTGTGTGTGAGCAGGCTGTCAAATCAAATAAATAAATAAAACACAGACCCTAACTCCACTGCACACCTAAGCTGCCTACGGACGGTCTAAACTACGGAAACTAATTGGATAATATGTGATGCAATGAAAACCCATGGGTATATCTTACCTAGCCATTCTCAAGGATAGATGGGGTAACGGATAACGAAGGGTAAACAGGGCTAGACAAACGTTTACACAGAGCCCGTGACAAAGGTTGTTTTTTAACAGAATGGTAAGTGGTAAGGTTTCTCTCTGCGAGTTGGCTGAAATGCTCTGGCTGGCTGGTTCTGGAGACTTCCAGCGGAGTATTTAAGTGCGTTGGGTCAGTCCGTGATTGGATGGGAGGTGATTGCTGACGATGAGAGGGATGACAGGACAATTGACGAACATTGGCAAGAGGAGACACACCCAACATAGGAGGTAGCGCACCTGAGAGCGGAGAATCGGAGAACAAAAACAGAGGGAAACGGACAACATGGACGAACATACACCAAACGTCCATGAAGGATGTAACACATGCATAAACTAAATGGATGCCGAGGATTTGTGGCAATGAAATCTCCTTTGTTTCCTGCGGCTGATCTTGTTCTTTAATAAGAGGGACTGTGTTGATATAGGACTTCTTAAATGGGAGTCTTGTTTATCTTTGTGTGTGCGTTGACCTGGCAATCAGCACTACGGAGCGTCTTCATCGCCAGTCCCTCACAGCGATTTCTGTTTTCCGTCTTCAGGCAGGCGTCAACGTGAACCTACTCAATACGTACAACCAGACGGCTCTGGACATTGTCAACCAGTTCACCACCTCCACAGCCAGCAGGGAGATCAAGCAGCTACTCCGAGGTAAGTAGCCTCACGCTTTCTTTGACTCAGCCAGGCACAACAGGTCCTTTTTCTAAATCAAGACTGGCAGAAGACACGGCTTCTCTGTAAGGATGTCTATAGAGCCGGGAAACGTGTTGTTCGCTGTCCTCTTTCTCTCCTTTAGAAGCGTCAAATTCCCTCCAGGTGCGAGCGGTGAAGGACTACTGGAACCTGCACGACCCAACAGCTCTCAACCTCCGGGCCGGGGAACTTGTCATGGTAGTCACACCTTGTGTGTGTGTGTGTGTGTGTGTGTGTGTGTGTGTGTGTGTGTGTGTGTGTGTGTGTGTGTGTGTGTGTGTGTGGCAAAAGATTGTGTAAGTGTCAATGTGAGTAAGTGCGTGTATGCGTGTTGTCTACAGCATCTTAAATCAAGAGTAGCAGGACTGTCTTGTTGTTGGTGTGCGTGTGTCCTCCACCACGGCTTTGAAAGAGTGGGTTTGTGTCCTCCATCAGCTCAACCCCCACAATCTATCTCACACTAATGCCTCTTATGCTGTCCTTCAGATTACCTTAGATTTGATCTTTGTTCAGTGATTATCATGTCAGAGTTTGATTATTTTTCCCTTTTGGGAATTTTTTTTTTCCTACTTCAGACGAGAGGATTGATGTCAAACTGAAGTTTTTCCGTCCAATATTTTGAATGGCTGTAAACTAGTGGTAAGTCCTAGCATGGATCATGGTTAAAAGTGACTTTTGTGAAATTCACCTTCTAAAAACTCCAAAGCTGTGTTATTTACATGTTGTATCTTCTTTATTTCGCACATGTCGAAATTAAAATCTAAACGCAAGATGTTTTACAGCCAACGTCATCAAAAATGTGTATGCGCATTTTGGCAATGAAAATGGCCTTTTGCCCCATAGACATACAATACGTTCATATATATTTATGTGTTTGTTCCAGCCATCCAGACGAGTTCGCAAGTTTTAAATTAAATAAACAATGTAAAACCTCTCACTAACATTATTTTAAACGTTTGTGTTTTAATGATTTTCCGTAGGCTATTAAAAGTCTTGCTACTGATACTAGCCGAGCAGCCTACATAGATGTCCTGTTAGTCCCGTTC